>JAHPZR010001011.1:100000-112031 GCA_019787425.1 Platygyra sinensis | reverse complement strand
TGATCCAGTCCAATCAGATAGTAGTATTTTTGGGAATGGACCAATCAGAAGCCGTATTTGCTCAACTACATTAAAACATGGCTGACTTCCATGCCATCAAAACTAAAAATCGTAACCATCTACAAAAAATTAAGACAGGAATCTGGGATATATAAGATATATAAAAAACATCACCAACATTTATGTTATCTTGTAGAGCTCATCTATCGTTAAAACGGCCAAGATCTACGATACATGCGTAGATACTGCTGCCATTGAAAATCGAGGAATCTCACCTTTAGAAAACTTGATAAAGCAATATGGCGGCTGGACAGTGACTGGGAATGGAACAAACTCGTGGACTGTGGCAGAGAAAATGGGAAACATTCTTAGAGACTTGAATGTACAGTCCCTACTTTCGATATCTGTTATGACAGACCTCGAGGATTCAAACCAGCATATTCTAAAGGTAAGTATAAGTACGATATTTTCTGATCTTTGTACGATTTTATTATCATGATACGTATCTAAATCAGGGGTGGACTGGGATTTAGTGGGGTAAGTTATGGTAGAGTATGGTGGGGTAATGTAGATCACGGCGCGTAGAAGGGTGTAGGGTAGGGCGTTTAGAGAGGCGAGGGTAGGAAAGGATCAGGTACGATATGGTAGGGTATGGGAATTTCAACGTATTGTAATAACTCTAGTTCTATCTTCTGTCTTTACTTTTTCTTTTTCTTTCCTTTCCTTTTCTTTCTTTTTTAACTTTATCCTATAGAACTAATTTGCATTCAAGTGTCCTCTGCCCGCCTCGACTAGCTGAGCTATATGCGAGCAGACGAAGTTGCTATGTACATTTCTGTGTGAGAATAAATGAAAATGAATGTGAAATGAAATGTGAATGTGGTATGGTTGGATTGGCTGGGTTAGTCAAGATCGACGATAATAACAAGCATTATTTGCACAGACATAAATCGTTAGAGCATTTCGATAGCACAAGTTATTTAACAAGAATATATGCTGTCCAAACAAAAACCAAAAATTGACCACAGAAAGTAACGAGAGAAAATGACACAAAACAAAAGTTTGACAATAATTAGTCTCGTATATCAAAACAGAACGATATGTGACTTCACTAACCACATGCTAATACAATAATCGATTGAGCTACTTAATTATGTAATTACTGTCAAAATTGCAACCGACAGAATTCGAGATTCTATTTCCTATTCTACCTATAACAACATTTGTAATTGGTGAATACTCCGGGCAATGTAATGGTAGAATAACAAAAACAGGCCGCTTTATTTCCATGACCTTGAATTATGCAACTTAACAAAACAGGTATAATGACAATAATGTGATAATAACGACAAACTCAAATCAAGTTATATCTAATCAATCATTGCCTAAATTTAAGCAATAGGGACTAGCTTCGTTAATTAAAGTAAAATAATTAGCATAATTCATTAATTACTTGCTGGCTTCTGAACTTGCTAGTGAGAGTCATTGTAAAGGTAGAGAAGGGAGGTTAGGGCAGGTTGAGGAATAGTGTCATCCTTAATTCCACTTAGAATTTCTAATTAATTACTAACTCTTCATTTTCTCTTCATTCTAATCTTCTGTTTTTTAGATCAGTTTTTCTTCGTTAGGACTGGGTATACGCTACTATTTTGAGGACTCAAGCGAGGCTAGAAAGGTTGGTAAGATTTCTCTGCATTTTGGATCTCAAGTCGTCGGGGACTATAATCGAACTCGAGTCAAAGCAATTTGTACAAGTCTGTATGGGTGTGGCAAAGCGTCATATTCAAGTGAAATGCCAAAAAACATCTAAGCACATGATATTTCTGACAAGGAGAATTTCCGAGCTTTCAATCAATGCATGGTGCAGTAAATAACTCCATGATTCTCAGTCCAACAATCGATAATTCAAAACTCAGTAAAAAACAGAAGATGTTATGAGAATGACCAACTAATACAATAAAACCACCGGTTGCGACCACCTCTCCTCAGTGACCAGTTTTCCAAAATATCAAAAGTTTCCAACTCAAATCACTATATTTGAAACCTCTTGTAAGCGACTACGACCACGTTTAGAGCTTGAAATTTTCCTTTGTTTTTTACCTCCCGTAAGTGATCACAGGACAGATAATAAAGCGAAAAAATGGATAATGAGGTGTTGTAACATTATCGTATTTTTAGCCAGTACAAGAAGCGAAAATTTCTCAAAGATTTTTTCTGGAAATGGACATTTACATGAATAAAACACGGCATTGGCGCATGGGTTAAGTCTCGGCATTTACCATATTCTAATGATGGAAAAATGTGGCTCCTTATCGTTAAGCTATAAAAGAAATGTAATGTAAATCTTATTTTATAGTGGTCATGAACTTATCCATGATACAAGCATTAAGCTTGCCTTTCTAGATTAATACATGCTTTGATGGTCGCTCTTGTAAACGACCATCTTCCATAAGCGACCACCTTGGCTTGACATTTTGGGTGGTCGCTTACGGGACGTTCGACTGTAATACCTTTTACAAGTGAACTAAAAAACTGCAATATCACCAATTCCGAGTGCTTGATTTCGCATTACCACACTAAGCGATTGACTTTTAAACCTCACGCCACCTTCCCATAATTTATGACACTCAGAGTAATAACTTTCTTTCTAACAAAAGCCGCTTTTCTCATGATTTAACAACAGGTCCGGAAGGCGTACAAAACATACATGAAAACCATAGCACGTCTTCTTGGAGGAGGGGTGTATTCCGATCGGAAGATGATGAATATATATGATTTTGAAAACAAAATTGTTCAGGTAAGGTTAAGAAAATCTAATATTTAGTATTGGCAAGAAAATAACTGTGGCTTTCGTTGCGAAATAAACAAAGCCTTCGAATTTCTGCCATTTACTGTTATACTGAACTTCTCATTTTATATTTTCATTATTTTCTTCCCATTTTGTTTTTCAGTCCTTGATTAATCCAGAAAGAATTTCAGGAGATATAATAGAATCACTTAGGGAAGACTACCGTTCAGGTCGATCTCTTGACTCCTTGGACAAAACATTAGATGATTTTTGCACGGACTCAACTTTCAGTGTACGTAAAACAGCAATTCTCTGTTCACTGTATTGATCGAAAGCCTGATTGAATTGATCTCATAAGTCTGATCTATCGCCCAGAATAACACACTTTTAAGGGTGATAATTTTAACAATTTTACTCTCGCTTTGCCATCAATATTTTCATTATTTAAGAGCGTGTCCGTGTAAGAGCTGACCACTCAAATTTTCGTGGAAAATGGATTGTCTTCATTGTTTTCACGCAAGTCAAGCAACATATGCAATGAACGAAAACGGCCCTTATTCCGGTTGATTCGCCTTTTTAACTTTTTGAGGAATTTTTTTGTAGGCACCCCGAAAACCACACAAACCGGAAATTGAAACCCCAAAATTTGGGGGTTACGTTATGCTTGCTCAAACTTCGCACGTTTGATGAAACAACCTAATTCTTTCAGAATCACTGCATAATTTTTTCTTCTTTCCACACAACGAAAGACTAACAACTAAAAACTATCTAACATGCCCTATGAAGAGCGCCTAAAGCTCCTCAAATGGCCAACATTTGAACAAAAAAGGTTATTTTTGTCGCTTATCGAGTGCTATAAGACAAAGAATAGACTAAATGGACTCGATCCCTCGGCATTTTTCACGTTTGCACATGATTTTCGGCCGTTAAGAGCTAACCATCGTTACTTAAACACGGAGCGATCCTTTAAAAGGCAAGGACACGCCCCCTTGAAGCACTTTGTTGGCTTTCCTGTGCAATGGTGGAAAGCCAGAATAACGGTCGCACACATAGAAGTCGTGGGAGAAATAGCGTTTTTTTCGTCAAACCAGCTGAGTCATTTACGTAGAATAATGTAAGGTAAACAATAAAAATACAGTGAAAATAAAACTAATATTAACATTTTAGATGATTGCTTTGGAAGACCAAAAACAATGAATTATCTTCGTCGTCGCTGCACGTGGAACATTCAAATTTCGACGCTAACTAAAATAACAAAGCTGATGCCTGCGAGCTGTCTGTTTCCATTTATCTCAGCATGCTGAAAACGAAACAAAATCTCGTAAGAGGTGACTTTGGTTAGCCTGTGAACGCAGACGGATTTTGGTGGGATATTTAAAATTATTCAGGTTTATTAGCGTTATGATGGTACAAACAAAATGCAAATTGAACAACACTGAGTTATTCCTCAAACTGTTCCATATTCAAAGCAAAGAAATTGGAAACAACAAGTACTACGAAGAAACAACAGAACTTGAAAAATGGCAAAGTGAAATTTCGCCTGAATATTGACGTTAGAAAGGAAATGGAAGACTCAAGGCTGAATGCCATAGAATGCCATAAAACTCATTTTACGTTCATAAAAGGTCGACTGAATTTTAGCTGCAAGAGCACAACAGCAGCTAATGTTGATCTTACGGAATCTCTCTTAGATAACTGGCTGAAGAATAACTATATCACCGTAGATAAAATATATTATATTCGCAGTCTGTTTGTATTTTTTTACGAATTTTAGTTTTCAAATTTATTTTTCAACCGCAGAAAACCGGCACAAAAACAGAACGGATCCTGTGGCAACTCGCTAAAATTAGACTTGAGTGAATAAGCCAATCAAATGGGAGCATTGGCCGTCCGTTGGGATTTGTGATTGACAGGCTGAACACCTCAGCCTCCTTATATAGGATCGCTCCGTGTTTAAGTTTGCATCAGCAACTTAAAATAGTTTTAAAAATTCCTTTTTTATACGCATAACTGCCAAGTGGAACAATTTGCCAAAGGAAATCTATTGCGGAGGCAGAAAATTTGAATATTTTTAAGAATAGACTGAGCCGTCACCTTATTGATTTTTCTAGGGAACACTTAGTTCTTTTACTGTGTGATGTATTATGTATATCAGTATAGTTACTATTTTGGACAGTTGGAAATAACTTATGTATGTATTTTATTATCAGGAGATAAACTAGAAAGGGATAACCTCTCTTATCTCCTTTTTGACTTTTCGTACTGGTTTGTGAATAAACAGTTATTATTATTATTATTATTATTATTATTATTATTATTATTATTATTATTATTATTATTATTATTATTATTATCTGCTTATCTTAAACGCAAGCATAGTTATGGCGTCTAAACCTGATCTCTAAAACATGTCTTTGCCATCTTTTTTGACATACAGTAGCCTCCAAACAAACAGGTTTTTTTTCAAAAGTGGGACCTCTACATGAATGACGACTGTTATCAGCGTAATATACTAAGCCTAAGCTATAATTATCTGTATTAAAAGTTGTAGGCACTCGGCATTTTGACGCGCCAAAAATTCGGCTAAGTACTGTAGCGGAAAATTCAACACCTTTGTGTGGAATTGCGAAAAGCCGAATCTCATCCGCAACTAAAATGCGGTTTTAGTTTTCTCGGCGAACATTTTGACATTACCTGATTAGATTTATTGAAACTATTTGATGATGAAGTTGAAGGTATGCTTTTAATTCGTCCTTCCTGATTAATTTTAGGGAACTTTCTCGTGAAAGGTTATCGCGACTAGCAACTCCAAAAAATACCGGCCCCGCTTTAACGACTTATGCTA
This sequence comes from Platygyra sinensis, assembly GCA_019787425.1. Lineage (NCBI taxonomy): Eukaryota > Metazoa > Cnidaria > Anthozoa > Scleractinia > Merulinidae > Platygyra > Platygyra sinensis. Next base: position 106,398 of record JAHPZR010001011.1, on the reverse strand, counting down.
TTTTCATGGTAGCTTTTAAAGTCAACACAATGATTATAACTTGCAGTACCCAATATTTGTGCTTTTTTGTTTTACAGTTAAGCTTTATGGAGGATTTCCTGAATGCTGCGTTTTCCCATCAGAAAATTACTTTCAATAGATACGAATCAGTCTATTATCGATCGTCACAGACGTACCTCGATTTGTTCCAGGCTATTGCTAACCAATACAAACGGACGTGAGTATTTTAGTCCAAAAGGACCATGTTAACTAAGCTGGTAATAATGCTTAGTGCAATAAAGAGGAAGTTTCGTAACCTCACTGCAAAGTAGCTGTGTTCAGTTCTGTTATATATAGGACGGTGCTGCTGTGGAACGATAGTGAATGCACTCTGAATGCTAGTGATTGCGTTTGCGCATTTCTTGATGCCCTCACACATGTTGTAAAGTGGAAGTGTTCAGTTCTGTTTTATATGTAGGACTGTGGAACGATAAAGAAAGCATTCTTAACGCTAAAACTGCTCCGACTGCGTTCACACATTTCTAGGAACAACTAGAAATTCCACTGAGGAATACAAAAACAAATTAAATCCCTCAATCGAAACTCCTTGAACAAGTTAAAACATGAATGTAGCGGATCTAAGCAGGTTAATTTCTGGGCGAAAGGAATTTGAATCAAAAGAGGAATTGGTTTTGTTTGTCAGTCTTTTTATTATGTGATGTCACAGCTGAATGGAGTTGCCAAAACGACGGTGAATTGCGAAACGTAACCAAGACGATTAACCATTTGGGGCATAATGAAATACTTTCATGCTAGATTTTATGAACATTCTTTCTTGTTTAAACTCCACTTTAGATCCGAAGATACTGTGAAGAACTACATAATGTGGCGTGTTGTCGACAATTACGTTATGTCAATGCCTTCTCAGTTTGTCCAGGCCAAGCGACAATTCCAGGAGGCGATAATTGGAGTGCGAGAATATAAAAGGTGGTCTTATTGTCTGGAGAGCATGCTTACACCGATGGGAATGACTTTAGGAAGATTATATGTGGATGCGAATTTTGACGAATCTACAAAAACAACAGTAAGATGTATATGCCTGATACATAAAGTATGAGTCCTGACAAATTAACTTGTTTCTACAGTGTCTATCGCTTAACGTAATTTTCTTAAACGTTGATGAGAAAATGTGGAAGCTTTGGAAGGGCAATATATCATATCAGTTTTATTCCTCTAAATGAAAAGTTACAAATCACATTATAAAGAAACGGAATCCTTTTTTATCAAAGAAGGACGAGTCTTAAGTGTCAGCGGCTTCCCGGATTTTAAAGACAGATTAAACATTAACATACCTAGCAATATTTCTTTGGACACTTATGTCCAAGGGGGAGAGGTGAAAGAGTTTAAGCCTATGTAAACCGCCAACCCATAAAATAATGTCACACCACAACACCAAGGACTCCTTGCCCTACTCTTTGTGATAAGTGTGTGCGTTCTCAAACGTCCCCTGCTAGCCATGTTACACTGATGATGCACAGGGCCGTACATAGCGGGGGGGCAGCGGAGGGGGGCAGTTGCCCCCACCAGGAAAACTAATAGGGGTGAAAACAAAACGTCCGACTAGAAACCCTGTCTGTATACGGGAGATACCTGTGAACGTGTGTGGAGTTTGCCCCCGCAGACAAAAAATCCTAGGTACGGCCCTGATGCAGGTAACGGGGAGATTGCTGTCTCGCCTTTCTGTGCGCCTCTAGTGGCAGTAAATCAGACTCCAAGCTATGCGGATTTTTATTTTATTATAGTTTGATTATTTTTCAGGTAAAAGATATGACTTCCCGTCTTCGCAAAGCTTTCATTAATAACCTCAAGTCTGCAGACTGGATGGATAGCGCGACAAAACAATCCGCCAAGGAAAAGGTATAGAGAAACCAAAACATTATCCGGTAGAATCAGAGGCTGAAAGAATCATTTCCAACGTAGATATATTTTAAAAATTATAAGATGAGATAAGATAACTTTATTTATACACGGTTTTTCGATCAGTTGATTTAGTTAATTATCTATAATAGTATAACTATCTACCTAACTACAATAAAATTTAATAATAGTAATTCAAATAAAAGACATAAATAAAAATTCTGCTTTTCATGGAGGCCGTGTCTAAAATTTACTTAAAATTAAGATATTACTTTAAACTGTGGCGACTTAATTTAGATTTGAAATCGGTCAGTGAAGACGCTTGTCTTAGGTCTACAGGTAACTTGTTCCACAACTGAGCTCCGCTGTACAAAAAACTTCTCTTGAGATAATCAGTTCGAGGTTGTAGAACTAGTTTATTTTCGGTATTCCTTAAGCGATAAGCACTTGCAATGTCACGATATACAAATCTTGATCTCAGATAATCAAGTGTCATACCGTGCAATGTTTTATACATTAGGATAGACTTCTGTTCCAATCTTTGATAAGAGAGTCTTCGCCACCCTAGTGCCCGGAACAAATCATCCAAATTACTATCATAGCTCGCAGACATTAGGATGAGAGCTGCCCAATTTTGAAGCCTTTGCAGTTTTTCAGAAAGGCTTTTGTTACAGTTTCCCCGCACGACATTGCAATAATCAAAATGTGGTTAAATAAGGCTATTATAAACTTTAATTAGAACATTATAATTAAATGGAGTGAGATGCCGAATTCGTTTATAATGGACGACCAAGCAATTCCCTGATGTTTTTCTTTGTAATCCTATTTCAACCCCAACGAAAATGTTTGGTATATTGAAAACAAGCCATTCCTAAGCAGGCATAGGTACTTGCTGTGTGATATTGGCTTGTCCGTCAAACATGCTACCTGGCCTGTTTCAAATTGGAGTGGAACTAGGTCTGGGTAAATTATGTTCGCATATTGGCACATTATCACTGACAGCTGACGTACAATTCATTGATAACCTTGTGTTTTTTGTGTGACGGTTTGCTCGGAAAAATAACACTTTGGTAGTTTACTGCGAATAGCTAAATTTCCAAATGTGAGTTAGTAATGCCAAGTAATGTTGACACTTCTTTTGGTGTTCCCGTCATTGCTTTATCGGAAGCAGTACGAAAAACGACTTTAAAGTTGTGAAGGGAATCGCTGACCGTCGACTACTTTTATAAGGGCTCGCGAACTATGAACACTCAATTTGAGTATAGACGATTGAAGTACCTTTGCATACTGGGCTTGTAATCGTTTTCCTTATTCCTGGTGGAGAAAATCCATGAGAAACAACAAGAAAAGCTCACATATGAAAAGCGCAGAAAGCACAGACAAATCTAAAAATGACTGTTTGATATTAGGACATGTGCATAGTGCATTATTTAGATTGTCAATTTATGTAATAAAACCTTGATTTGTTTTATGTCAATCTAGGCCCTTGCAATCAAAGAGGACGTGGGTTACCCTCCTTACATCTTAGACGACAGCAAACTTGACAGCCATTACTCAACGGTGAGAAATCAGTCACCCACAAACTGGATTTGTCTTAGTCCTTTTGGACAGCAGAGTCTGCATAAGATATCATGTTTGTCTTTTTTTTCCATAATGCTTTATTCATACTACTGATGTTCACCTGATGTTTTTCCTCAGTTAAACGCAAGCAATGATTATTTTGAAAACAGCGTGGCAATGAACAGGATGATTGTGCAGAAAAGTTTTCAAGTGCTTCGCAAGCCAGTTAACAGAGATTTGTAAGAATGAAGCTCTATGTGGCTTTTATTGGCTAAGGTGGCTCAAAAAAGTTTCCAACACATTCCAAGACTTAGATTTTAACACTCTTTATCAATTGACGCTACAATCATGGTATCAAATGACATCTACTAACCTTAATTACAGAATTTTTTCATCCTGCTTATCAAAATTCTATAATAAGAAAAAATTTCACCGTGTCGTTTTTGAAATACAAGGGCTTAAAGCTGAAATTAAGGGTGTTTTTAGCAGGTCATAGTGTTGCTATGGTATCCTATTGTGACACGAAAATAATACCAACGTGTTCACCAGTGATTGGACATTTTTTTGATACCATGATTGTAGCATCAGTTGATAAAGAGTGTTAATTATGACCATCAAAATCTAAGTCTACGAATGTACTGGAAACTGTTTTGAGCCACCTTAAGTACATACGATAAGAAAAAGTTTACTGGATTCGTAGTTTTTATAAGTCGAGCAAAATAAATTAAACTACATCTGCATAATTTGAAAGATTCGCGCAAATATAAGTTTGCCTTTTTCAAAATATTCTGATATAAAAGAAAATAAAGATTGTTATTGTTGTTGTTAAAAAATGGCGTCGAGGCTTAGGGAACTAAAACAAGAGAAATTACTTGATCATCCCTCAGTCTCGATGTTATTTTTTCCTAAGTCTCGTTGTCAAGTTAGACTTTTAATACTTTTAAAAATAGCTCATTGCGCAAAGCCATAAGCCGAAGCCCGTTGTCTATAAAATTACTGGAAAGCAGGCGTAGTGCATTGCCAGTCTGTGCATTGATATGACTTGACTTGACTTCAGTGAGAATCTTGGTTGATTTATTAACGTATAGCGCTGGTACAGTCAATTCTAACTCATTCTGACTCTGTCAAATATCACAAAGTAAAACGAGGCAACTCTCTAACTTGCTTTGCACAATTACGTAACATAACTGTGTTTGTAATAGAGGAAGGAAACATGAAGTAAAACTGGCATGCGAGCACTAGGTACTCGAGTTTCGAGGTCGCGTCAAGATGGTTAAAGTTGACTTTGGCTTTCAAGAAAATAGAATTATCTTTACCTAACACTTGAAAGAAACTCAGGCGTAAAATTAGTTGACATCACAGTCCTGGGTACACTGTGCCCATGAAATTGAGGCAGTGAGGATGTACTAAGCATTCTCCTCTCTTCTTCTACTTCTTTTTGCTTTGCTACCACTTGCAGCGTCATGCTGTACTTCTCATGCCGCTTATAAGTTCTGTCATTGCATGCTCTCCTTAGATGGGCAGAAAGTCCTGCAGAGGTAAATGGATATTACAGTCCACAACAAAACCGAATAGGTGGGTTAATTTTTTCTTATCTAACATGGCGTTTTTCGGAAACTGGCCGCTGAACTTGAAATAAGGAAGCGGAATAAACATAAGAGAAATAACATAAGGTCTACAAGACAAATTTTCTTTTTGTTTAAAAAAGTTCTTGCGAAATAATTGGGATATTTACCTTTTTACAAATTTTTCAGCTAGATGATGCACCACAGCAAACTTCCAATCACTACAAATTTGTAGGTATATCTATATAGTTATAGTGATTTTGTCTTAATATTGCTTTGTTTTTTTTTCTTCGCAGTATTTTTGGCTGGAATCCTGCAATCTCCATTTTACAGAAAAGGTTACCCAAAGTAAGCAATCATATAAACGTTTGCCGAGATTCTAACTTGAAGGAGTTTTGCAGAATAAAGACATAAATTAACTATTATCCTTCCGCTTTTCTCTCTCCTCGTTTTATTTTTTCTCAATTTTAATTTTTATTACCACATTACTATATTACCATATTAGTATATACCACACAAGTGAATAGTACTTTTCGCGGGCGCTGATTGGCTAGCTCGGAGGTGATTAGCCAAGTACTATTCACCTCCGAGCAGCAGAAGAAAAACAAAATGGCTTTCGTCGCAATATTTTAACTAATAGCGGAGCTCCGGCGGCCCGAAGGACCGCCAAGCTGAGCCCCATACTCATATAAGAAAGAAAAGGAAGCCAATGAGTTGATTTTCTCATGGTTATCATGTCCAGTGGCATTGCTCGTGGGCGCGTACGCAGGACGACGACGACGGAGTCGCGCAACATGGCGACCATACTCCAAATATTAGGTTGATAGAGACATACAGCCTTGGTTTACCGTCTACCTTTTTGATATTGGATATCCATGTTATGATCAATTGACACCTGTCAAAACAAGGTGGCCGCTGACCAGTATCACGTGACCATATCGCAGGCTCAAGAGTACAGCTCAACGAGGTCACGTGTTTTTTGAAGTTGACCGCTGACCAAGTGCTGGTTTTTGATTAGACCGCGGGCTCATGTCATGTTAACTTGTTGAAAACAGGGCAGGATTGTTCGGAAGCCTGTTAACGCTAGCGCAGGACTAGCATTTATTTGAATCATAACTTTTTCTTTTATACAAATGTTTTTTGAGTATATGGTGATTATAAAACTCAAAACGGAAAGTCAAACAGCAAACAAAAAACGTTACCGCAAAGTTGCAAAGCTCAGATCAACATTCTACCCTTTTCTGGGTTAGCTCAATCGGGCACTGAACAACCCGGCCAAGGAGCTACGCTTTTAGGCTGGCCTTAATCTATATATTAAAGTTACTCTTTGGGCCGCTAGTTATTCAACTTGTGTGGTATATACTAAAACAATTATTG
>JAHPZR010001011.1:45000-92500 GCA_019787425.1 Platygyra sinensis | reverse complement strand
TACATTGCTACATTGCTACCTTGCTACCTTGCTACCTTGCTACCTTGCTACATTGCTACATTGCTACATTGCTACATTGCTACATTGCTACATTGCTATAGTACATTGCTACATTGCTATAGTACATTGCTACATTGCTACATTGCTATAGTACATTGCTACATTGCTACATTGCTATAGTACATTGCTACATTGCTACATTGCTATAGTACATTGCTACATTGCTACATTGCTATAGTACATTGCTACATTGCTATAGTACATTGCTACATTGCTATAGTACATTGCTACATTGCTATAGTACATTGCTTCATTGCTATAGTACATTGCTACATTGCTAAGGTACATTGCTACATTGCTATAGTACTACATTGCTACATGGCTACATTACTATATTACTATATTGGTAAATTACTACATTACTACATTACTACATTACTACATTGGTACATGGCTACATTACTATATTACTATATTGGTAAATTACTACATTACTACATTACTACATTACAACATAACTACACTACTACACTACAACATTACTACACTACTACATTGCTACATTGCTACATTGCTACATTGCTACATTGCTACACTGCTACACTGCTACATTGCTACATTGCTACATTGCTACATTGCTACATTGCTACATTGCTACATTGCTACATTGCTATATTGGTACATTGCTACATTGCTACATTGCTACATTGCTATAGTACATTGCTACATTGCTATAGTACATTGCTACATTGCTACATTGCTATAGTACATTAATTGCTACATTGCTACATTGCTATAGTACATTGCTACATTGCTACATTGCTACATTGCTATAGTACATTGCTACATTGCTACATTGCTATAGTACATTGCTACATTGCTATAGTACATTGCTACATTGCTATAGTACATTGCTACATTGCTATAGTACATTGCTACATTGCTATAGTACATTGCTACATTGCTATAGTACTACATTGCTACATGGCTACATTACTATATTACTATATTGGTAAATTACTACATTACTACATTACTACATTACTACATTGGTACATGGCTACATTACTATATTACTATATTGGTAAATTACTACATTACTACATTACTACATTACTACATTACAACATAACTACACTACTACACTACAACATTACTACACTACTACATTGCTACATTGCTACATTGCTACATTGCTACATTGCTACATTGCTACATTGCTACATTGCTACATTGCTACATTGCTATATTGGTACATTGCTACATTGCTACATTGCTACATTGCTACATTGCTACATTGCTACATTGCTACATTGCTACATTGCTACATTGCTACATTACTACATTACCACATTGCTACATTGCTATAGTACATTGCTACATTGCTATAGTACATTGCTACATTGCTATAGTACATTGCTACATTACTACATTACTACATTGGTACATGGCTACATTACTACATTACTATATTAGTAAATTACTACATTACTACATTACTAACATTGCTATAGTACATTGCTACATTGCTACATTGCTATAGTACATTGCTACATTACTACATTACTATATTACTATATTGGTACATTGCTACATTACTACATTGCTACATTGCTACATTGCTACATTACTACATTACTACATTACTACATTACTACATTGCTACATTGCTACATTGCTACATTGCTACATTGCTACATTGCTAACATTGCTACATTGCTACATTATTACATTACTACATTACTACATTGCTACATGGCTACATTCCTACATTACTACATTCCTACATTCCTACATTACTACATTACTACATTGCTACATTACTACATTGCTACATTACTACATTGCTACATTACTACATTACTACATTCCTACATTGCTACATTGTTACATTGCTACATTGCTACATTGCTACATTACTACATTACTACATTATTACATTACTACATTACTACATTGCTACATTACTACATTACCACATTACTACATTACTAACTTGAACGTCATTATTATATATCAAAAACAAACTGTCCTTATGTGATGATCTAAAATGTCTTCGTATATTAAAAAGGCGTAAACAAGGCCCTCAGGTGTTGAGTGGAAAGGAGGGGGGGATTGGGTTTTATGCCCCTTACTTGGGCTGGAAAATTAAGGTTTCCATGATTGAGCGGCAATTTTGATGTTCCAAATTTTTATCGTGCCACTTAATACTGCTACAATCCTCGACACAAAAGTCCTTGGCACGCCTAGATCAGGTAACTGGAACATGAGCCCCCCCGACAATGTTGGAAACGGGCAATGACAACTTCATCACGATAAACAACATTGAATTGGGGGTAGGGGGACAACTGATAAATTTCTTGACAGATACTGCAAAAAGTGAGCAAGCGTGCCAAACACTTTTGTCGGCGATTGTAGAACCAACGCATCAAGTGAGAATACTTTTTTAAGACACAATTCCTTGTGATATCCAATTCGCCTTGAGAAGCATCACAGAATTGATGACTTCTTACGTCTCATTATCGTTTGGATTAGATTTTATTCATGTTACTCTAATTTCTGATTTCCCAAGAAATTCATACTGAAATCCAAGATGGGGGATTTTAATAAGGCTATGTGGACGTGATATGGACATGATGACAGGCAAGAACTTTCCATCTAATTTTATATAATAACCCAAGGTTATTGTCGCATTTTGATTGGTTCTCGCCTCTGATCTATTAGGTACAGATGCACGATTGACGTCATCGTTACAAACTTTTCCGTCTGCCGTTTTAAAATGGCGGAAAGTTTTGAGAATTAGGATGATATTTTACATGACTGGGGCAAAAGATAAGCTACAAAAAAGTCTTGCCGAGGCATTGAACAGGTTCGAGAAAGCCAGAAAACGAAAGATAAAGCCGTTTCTTTTAGAAAATGATCCAGAAAAAAAAATTCGAGCAGTCGCAGTCGGCAGTCGAGCGAGACTAAACCAAGCACAAACTTGGACTTAGTAAGCCTAGAACCATTGCTTTATCTCGAATTTAACAAACCCAATAAACAAAATGTTTCTGAGATTAATTTATTTTAAAAATTCAACTTTTCCCAGTGTCAAACACAAACTGTTTTACACACTGATTGATGTCAGGAATGAAACATCAAACATCACTTCTTAAAATCGGTAAAATCAATACATAACCTTGCTTTCCGATGCGAATCGTTCCTGTCTGTTTCAGGGAACAGCAGCGAGCAAAGTATAGCTAACCACAGCTCACGGCCAACAGTATCGCAGCTAAAATGTGTCTCCGGCACCATATCTGCCGATTTGAGAATCACCAACCACAGTAGTCCAGTCCCTGAACTCTCCTTTCTTCCCGCCGCCTATAGGGGCTGAACCCGGGCGGGCGAAAGAAGAGTCCAGGATAACTTGCATGCGCATGCTCAGAACGCCGCCATTTTTTCCCCCCAAATCGGGGGAAAAACCATATTTGGAAGAACTTTCCAGATTTCGCTTGTGGCGCGATTTTCTGAATAACAATATACAAGCAACAACTTCTGCATTCAGATTGGTTAAAAACATGTCAATTAAACCTACATCAGTGGAATTTCACCAGTGCCACGGTAAACCACAGTCGATTTGTTTTTTACCACAATAATATCAAAGATAACGAAAGAAATCTTTGCTAAGATTTGTTGACAATTGAAAACACCGACTCGGCTTGAAGTGCACGCGCTGCATTATGCAAATGAGCTACTTGTACGCGTCAGACTTTCCTTTCAAAAACTTTTGCAAACTCGCTCAACATGCAGAAAGGATACGAAAAAAATGTTTGGGAAAAGAGTAATGACGCGTACTCGTTCTTGATAAGAGTACAGACCATGATAAAATTTTATGTTTTTATGTTTTGTACCACAACATCAACGTCAAAGAACTTGATGTATTTTTTTCACAGCGCGAGCTGAAAAAGGCATTGCGCGACACATTGACGCAAGCGGCGTGGTTGGGACCTGGTAATTTTTGATTGGTTCGTTCTGAGCATGCGCATGCAAGTTATCCTGGACTCTTCTTTCGTCCGCCCGGGTTCAGCCCCTATATAGGCGGCGGGAGGAAAGGAGAGTTCAGGGACTGGACTACAACCACAGAAGACAAAATCTCCACCGTCATTTACGCTCCTTTCATTAAAAAACTCGAATCAAATGGTTTCTAGGTTGACCCCAACCACAAGTTTTCCGAGGGTATTTTTTCAACTCGTGTAATTTTCAACGCAACGTCCAAGCTTTTCGGCTCACTAGGCTGCTCCGATGACAAAAACTGACTTGATTTTTCCAGCATTTTCTTCAAGATGTGTAGATTTCGCAGTTCAATTCTGCTTTCGCTGTAAGTTTTCATTCCACGAGGGGCGATGCTCGAGTCAGGTTTGACAGTGGCGTGATTTTTCTCGACCAATCACAATTCTTTGCTACGCATAGCAACCAATGAAATTGCTTCATTTTGTATAGATCATAGATCACGTCAAATGGCTTTTTTTCGTCTTCGCCAAGTGGGCAAAGGCGGGGCAAAAGGCCGGCTTTCGCGTTATGTTGAAATATTTTGAAATAAAAAAAGGCTTTTCGTTATTATATAAAACAAATAGATTCCATCTTGCCGTGCGTCTGATTCAGTAATAGATCACAGAAGACGTCAAAATGTGGTAAGAACATCAGTGACACACTCGGCTACGCCTCGTGTGCCACTTTTTTGTTCTTACCACATTTTGACGTCATCTGTGATCTATTACTGAACAGACTCACGGCAGCATGGAATCTATTTGTGAAGTCGAGCACGTTGAGAGTCATAGCTTTAATGTGTCTTATTATCTGAAACCCTAAGGGAGGCTCAAGACAATGTTTGAACGTAACTTGCACATCAATTAATAGCTGGTTAAGGTGGCTGAACACAGTTTTTGATACCTCTGTTTCATTTACATTTTTCTCTAAAACCCTTGATCCTTTGGTCACCAAAAATGGCAGCAAGCAAGTTGACAACACAAACTTCAACTTTTTGATAATTAAGCTGACGTATGTACCGTTGCCATGGCAACATGATCAAATATAAACAGGTGTTTAAATTCCGTTTTGTTTATTTGCAGAAAATCTAGTCATTAGATTTTCTTTATAATTTGCATGCAACAAGCTTGTAACGATACTCGCAAGTTAGCGCTATTTTAATAATAATTTAACAAACAGATCTTTAATTATCCCTCTTTGAAGGTTCACTGGCATATCTTGAATTTCCTTTGTTAAGGTTCAATTTTTTTTCAATCCTCCAGTTACTTATTTCCTAAAGTATTTTCGTGCCAAATTTCGTGAAATTCTAATGAGTGGTTCTCGAGAAATAAGCGCCTCCGAGAAGTCAATTTTTCACTCAATCGCACTTTTTTCGACTTACTACGCATGCGCTGCATTTAACTGGGTTCTTTTAGCAACAAAGAAATAGAAGAGCTGAGTTCTTTGCATCGTTACCTTTCTAACATACCTTTGTAATAAAAGAGTAAAACCATCAATTCAATACATTGTGTTCATTTGTGAAGAAAAAAAATAGTACAGATAGCGCAGACATTGAGCAAATAAAATGATCGCTCTATTTATGCCATGTTTGTTTTTTATGCAATACTTGTGCACGGGCTGAATCGCGTTAGCAAGAGCGCGCGCCAAAACTGTGTTCGGCCACCTTAATACTTAACTCGTTGGGAAACCCTAATAAGACAGGGCACTATTATTGGCAGCTCGAGTATCTCGCTTATTTAGTCTACAAAATGGCATTCGTAACAGTGAATTCGACCGTGACATTCAGAGTTCGACGTTCCCCATCACTGCTTGCCACTCACTGAGAGCCGTTCTTGTACAAGTGAGGGATTTATCTCAGTAAAACTCAGTATGTGATGCTGTCCCTATAGATATATCAACTATGGATCACTGGCAATGGTCATTGGACACGAAATTACACACGGATTTGACAGCAATGGTAATTAAAATTATATACAGTGAATACACGCTCTTTTCAGTTTTGTCTGCCTCTCGTGCCTTCCCGCAATGTTTGGTAGGAGTGAGATGCCCCGATCGCAAAACCCTTATGTTCCATTTATAACTCAGTAAAAATGTATGTTTTTCCATACCAGTGGCGGATCTAGAAGAGAGACTCGGGGACCAGCCCCTCTTATTTTGGGTAAAAAAAAATCACTAAAGGAAGAAAGCCTGCAGGGTAGGCAAAAAGACTGCCCCCACCCACTTAACTTTAAGGTAAGGATCCGCCACTGAATATAGTATTCGAAGCAAAATTAGCCTGACCTTTCAAACCTGTAACACTCTTCAAACTTTATATTGGTGTTGGGTGTTTGATTGACTTTCTTTTGAGTCTGATGGGAATTCGCAGAAGCTACTGTTGAAAGTTTTGGCCGGGAGATTACTACCTTCATCAAGGCTCGTCATGTTCCTCAAATATCTGCGGATAGGTTGTGCAACTGCTAAAAGCTGTTAATAAATAATTGTCTTTTTAAGGGCGATTGTTTGATAAAAATGGAAATGTGAAGGATTGGTGGTCTCTCCTTTCGTCGCTGGATTTCGAGGAACGAACTGAATGTCTGGTCAAACAATACAACAATTACCAAGTGTTTGGAGAAAATGTGAGTAAGACAAAACATCACCCTTGGACGACATATCAAAAATCCTAATACTGTACATTTTAAGTAGTCACACATTCATTTGTCATTTCATCACGCATTAACAGTTAGAATGAACCACCTTGACCTTCCTAACAGTACTGCTCAAAGGCTTTCATTTAATTATTCCCACCTCAGGTCATCATTCTCTCTCACTGTGAGCCATACATTCTTCAACCATGTTAAAACTACTATCTGACACATTTCACCCGCACACTTAAAGTTAGCTTCAACCGCCTTGGAATTGCATACATGCTCAACACCTTCTTCTTTGGATAGTCGCACATTAGGATCCAATCCACAAACTTAAAAGTCAGAAGAAATAAAACAACTTTGGCATGTTTTATTGTCTTGCAGATAGATGGCAAACAAACTTTGAATGAAAACATAGCTGATAATGGAGGAATAAAGCTTGCTTATGAGGCAAGCCAACACTTAAAAAAATTTACTTTACGATTCTAGTTAGCTGAAGAAAATAGTTCAAGCGTTTATTTAAATAGCAGATAAAGTAGTTACCTTTCCTAAAACGCGTTTCAGACTATCAATAAGGATAAAACGCAAGAAAAATAAATGGAAAAGTGAAAACGCGCGGTCAAAACAACGAACAACCAATATCTTAGACCTCTATCTTAACTAAGTGAAGAGAGGGTAAATGTTAAGAAATCTGCCTCTTTCCGTCTTCGCAAGATTATTGATTTATTGATTTATTTATTTTCTACCTGCAAAATCTAAACTTTATTCAATCTCAAAGCGTTGCTTCATCATTCAAGGGTCACATGTCGCTGAAACACTTAACTCGTTATACATTGACAATTTCCATCTTGATCCACTCTAATTGAATATTTAGGCTTACCAATCTTGGGTCAAGGACAATGGAAAAGAGGAACGGTTACCTGGCCTGGATTTCAGTGTTGACCAGCTTTTCTTTATCGGATATGCTACGGTAGGGTTGCCACTCTTTATCATTTGTAAGTAACATTCGGTTCAAGGTTAAAAGGTGAAACAAAAATGAAACTGTTTTGTTATGCAGTTTTCCCTTACCCTTGGAGGGTTTTGTTGTTTAGTAACCATTTTTGGTTGCGTCATTGCTGGGTCAAAACTGGTCGCATTAGTTTTTTAGAAAACAGTCCTAAGAAAGCACGCGCGCTGATTGGTTAAAAATCGTGTTTGTATAATTCGATGGAGACACAGAACTAGCGCGCGCTGTTGACGTAGTGATGGCGCGAGCAAAGAGAATTTACATTTTGATATCCAAAGTTAACAAGTTGTTTTCCTTTCTCTCGTTGTGGTGTTTTCTAAAAAATTAGAAAACATGTACTTCGTGTTTCTATCGAGTTATACAAACACTCGTGAAAGCTTGGGAGAACTCGAAAAAGCTGTGGAAACACTCGCCTGCGGCTCGTGTTCCCACAGCATTTCTCGTTCTCCCAAACTTCCACTCGTGTTTGTATAACTCGATAGAAACACGGTACATGTTTTCTATTTCTTAAATAAAAGATACAAGATTGAAAAATTATAATGCACATGCATGCAGTTTCGATCAATAATATCACTGTATAATGGAAACAGTAATCGTTGTTAATCTAAGAAACTCCCCGCTATATTACTGTGGAATCGTCACACTGATTTTAACTCAAAACTCTAGTAGGGCCTTGGTATTAAGAATGTAAACCTCACTTACTCAAGGAAAAGATAGCATTTAGCCTCTGACATATGAAAGTCGTTACTCAAAAACTATTTTCTTTAATACAGTGGTGCTAATATGACTCTGTTACTTTATGTTAGCCGTGGTGTAGTGTCTACAAGAAGCAAGCTGCTCTTTTCCAGTTGCAGAACGACCCACATTCGTATCCAAAATACAGGTACGCCGCGGAATGTCTCAAGTCTTAGTCCTCGGCGCTTCAGGGTTTAGTTGCTAGAGTGCGAATTTAAGAGATGATTTTATCTCTAGCAATTTTTTTTTTTATTGGCAGTATCTATTGTCTGCGTATCCGGGTACCGTGATGACAAATTAATAATAATAACGTCTTTAATAATAATAATAATAATAATAATAATAATAATAATAATAATAATAACGTCTTTATTATAAGCATCCGATAAAATTACATAAAATTACAACGTTTACCCGCTGCCCGCCTCCCTGGTTTGTCAATAGTGAGTTTAAGCATGGCGTTTACGGCAGACAGCAAACGGCAAAGATGACCTCTGAGTTTATGTTCTTTTCTTCTAATCCTTAATTAAATCGCAAAAAAACGAGAAAAATGTCTCCTACTATTCACCACAAATACAAATATTTTTACTCCACCGTTCAAAGAGCTTAAGACAGAAGGCAAAAGTTTCATTTTTGCCGTTTGCCGTCTGGCGTAACGTCAAGCTTAATCTCTCTAATATTTCTGCCTTACGAGCCTGTACCTAAGTTTATAAGGGAAAATTTAAATTGATCTGATCTTGGTGTAGTATTTAATCTTTGAAAGGCTATTTCTGAGCGGATCTCTTGACGGTATCTTCTATTTATTTGGCGATTAACGGCGTTTGATGGTTGATGGTTTTATCTCATCAACGTTATGAGACCCGTAAATGCCTACCTTTGGGTCTGTGTTGCAGCGCCGTTATGACAGAAATAGGCATGTCCTACACTGTAGACTCGAAATTGATTGTACACTTTCTACACCAGAGCAACACACTTTCTTTGAATCATTTTAACCATTTTACATCGTTTGAGTCTTGACTGCTCACAATTCATACCTTCCATTTTATTCCGCAGGGTGATTGGTCCACTGTCCAACTTTGAGAAATTTGCAAAAGCTTTCAGTTGTAAGCTTGGAAGTAATATGAACCCGTATACCAAGTGCTCGGTGTGGTAACTCCAGCACGGGTCGTTATCTTTACCTTTGCTCGTGATTAATCCTTATGTCTTGTCCAACTTAACAGATCATTCCCGTATTCTTGGTATTGAAACAGAACTGTTACTTACAACTGAGGCTAATGCGGGAAGTCTTCAATTCCAAATGTGGATGACATTATTAGTTTCATTTTAATGATGTTGCGTAGCACGAGCCTCCACTGCAAGTACACGCGTATTCGCATATTTTTGAAACTGCAACTATTTCTTTCCGATTTCAAAAATTTCCCCGTCCACACGTAGCGTATTTAAAACGCATTCGCCTGCCCAAACGCATCTGAAGGTATCCGGATACATTCTAGAGAAACTAGCCACGTTGTGCCGCCGCTGATTTCCCTTTCGTAAATGGTCGATGCCATTTTCGTAAACGGTCGATGCCATTCAGTTTAAACGGTCGATGCCATCATTGGTAACCAAGCCTTTCAGAATGAACGATGCCATATCTCCTTTAGTTTAGTTTAGTTTAGTTTAGTTTAAGTGCCGCGAAAATGGCATCGACCGTTTACGAAAAGGAAATGCGCTGTGCCGCCATATTGGTTAATTGCTCGGTAAGAGACTGGACCTGGTGTTATTACGTCATTGGATTCGGAAATAACCGGACTCGCCGTCGACAGTTAATTAAATTCGTTGGAGATTTATTTTTTCCTACTCTGGATTCAGTAAAAAAAAATATTCCGATTTACTGTCGAATTCGCCGGATGCGCGTGGACAGAACTGAGCCGTATCCGGAAAGAAAATATTGCAGATTCAGAAATATTCAGATACGTGTGAACGGGGCCTTCATAATACCGAGAATACGAACTTGGCTTATTGCAATAACGCAAATTAAAGCTACCATGTTAGAGGGTGTGCATGAGTTGCCCACTGGCATCTAAGCCATATTAGTAGAATTCTACTGGTAAACTGATGCAAATGCTGCAATCTGATTGGCTGAGCTACCCGTTTACTATCAGCCATTAGAGACTACAGTAGCTGCCGGTCGTCCACGAAATGCGATGTTTTTATAGTTTGTCCGAAGTTTTGGACGGAATTTTAAATGTAAACGGGTAATTAAATTCCTGAGAAGACTAACAGAAGCACATCTACGGTTTCTTGACTTTAAAAACTTGAAAATATTTAAAAAGCGGGTACGCGCGTAAACAACTGCAAATTTGCCAAGGACAGTTCGATACGTTCAACGTTGTTCAATAATGCGTCGAAAAATAATTGGAAACCGTTATTTGCGTTATAATTTCAGTTAGAATTCTACTAAAACAATTAGATTATTCGCTCTCTAATTGTTAGATATCAGCCTATGTTTTTAGCAATCAGTAAACCTTGTAGCTCTCAGACCTCGGGTGTCAGTTACTATACGAGTCATTTCTAATCTCACTGAAAAATAACCGCATCTTATTGAGACCCTGTTAGAATGAACAAGGACTACAGTGCTGATCCACTCTAAAATGACACATTGTGTAGCGTTCACCTTTATAAGGCATGCATCTGGCTAGTTTAGGCCACATTATACTCGTTTGTTTTTATCCAAATTTTTCAAACCTTATAAACAAGTTTTAAACTTCCGGCTGTCATACTCCGCCCTCGTTTAGCGAGTGAATAGGTTTTAGTTTTTAAGAACATAATCTTGTAGGCTACATGCTATGGATTTCTGTAGGCTAAGGGATTAGGCTTAAGGGAGTTCTCTCTACGAGTGATATTTTAAAATTCTCCGTCAAAGGTGTAGGAACCTTTAGGCGAGTACAATTTGACATAATTTCAGTTCGTCTTTGTACCTAATTGGTAGGCGTGATGACCTCATGGTAAACGCAGTGGCGCTCGTCTTCGGATCGAGCGGCCCGGATTCGAGCCCGGGTCGGCGACATAACGTGTTCTTGAACAAGGCTCTTTACTCTCACAGTGCCTCTGCACCCAGGTGTACAAATGGGTACCAGCGAACTAACTGATGCTGGGGGTAACCCTGAGAGGGACTACCATCCCATCTAGGGAGGAGTAAAAATACTCTTAGTCGCTTCATGCTATTGAAACCGGGATGAAGCTCTGACCTAATGGGCTACTTGGTAGCTTCTAGACCTAACTGTATGTCTTTTGCTTTTGCTATTTTCAGTTAGCGTGCGTCTATAAAAACGCTTTAATTAAGTTCTTAAATGCGTCAAGTAATGTTTGTAATATATGAGTAGTAATGGTTTGTGGATTATTTTCACACTTGCTCTTTTTTCTTTGGTTAGCAACCATTATTCGTTTATTAGATTTCATCAGATTTCAATAGGAAAATGGCTTAGTGTTGATTGCTTCATTTCGTATTATAGTTCACTTTGCCCGGAATCCCAGCAATTTCTAAGGGGATCCTGTCCTCCATTGACTTTGTATTTTATGTTTTTCGTGTCCATTTAAGACTTTCGACAAGGTTTCTTACTGTATTATTTATTGATGTGATTTAAATTAAGATAGTCAGTTGGGTTTGTTATTTACATTCGAGTAAAATCACGGATTGTTGTAAATGTAAAGTATGTTAGTTTGTTTTCTATACGTAGCATTAAAGGGTAAAAAAGGCAAATTAAAGTATATTTTTGTGTTTAAGTGATTGTTATGCATGCAGGAACAAACATTAAACAAACTTTAAATTGTCATATTTGTTATTCTGGCGGGGTTTTGCTACTGAAAATAAAAGAATAGTAAGTTAGGATTTTGAAGAACGATTATGCTAAATACAACGAGACAAATTTATGTGAGGTAGTATAGAGAATAAAATGTAAGTCGTGAGTTTAGCAGTGAAACCTTTGTTAATTGTAATTTGCAATTTCTGAATTTCTGATCTTTTTTTTTAGCAGTGCTATTTTTTTAGTGTGAATGGGATTTCTTCTTGTGCTGCAATTCAAGCGATTTGGTTTTTGTTTTTCTAAAGTTAGAAACCATCCTTGACTTAGTAAACTGATATAAGATTACTATAGTTTGCGAATCAAATATTTTACAGTACGTGCTGCAAAAATGCCAATTTTATACTTTTGGAGAAGTAGTGACGGGCCTTGACGAAGCAAAAAATGGCTCTTAACTGGACTGGATAATCATTTGAATCAAAACAAATCTGTTTTTAATATAGCCTTTGTAACGATTTCAGTTGCCAATAGGCCACTTGCACTAAGAGGTCATGTGACATCGTTTTTTATGAAAATGAAAGTTACATGATTTTGCCTTCGAAACACTATTAGTGGGTCATCTCTTAAACAAAATAATAGTGATTTGGTTTTTCAGACCCGCACTATGAAAGTCCGTAGCTGGTCACGTGACCAAAACTTGATAATTAAAATTATGAATTACCGTTTTCTGCACTTAAACTTGAAGGAAAATGTTGAAAAGATGATTTGGTAACGTTTATAGCACATCTTAACGTAACTATCAAACATTTAACACGATATAAACAAAAAGTAGTTCTGGCCACTATGTTGGAGGGCAAGAGTATGCCCTCCAACATGGCGGCCAATACAAATCATACTCATTTGTAGAAAAATCAAAGTACCGGGTGTAAGATAATTTTTACGTGTTCTGTCAGTTTTTGGCATAAGCAAGATTACAACTCACTTGTTAAGGCAGGCATTGGTCACGTCACCTCTTAGTGCAAGAGGCCTATAGGCCATTTCCGAGTTCCCTTGTGCCTCTGTTTCAAAGCGAGTCTAAGTGCCAAACTATTCTTATGAAAATAAGTTTGATTTGCATAAAAATGAACCTGTATGCGGAACTCATTTTAATATGAATGGTTTCGCACTTAGACTCGTTTTGATACAGAGGCAAACGGCACCTCGGAAGTGGCCTATTGTTCTTGATACGAAACTGAGTGGGTCGTTTTTACAGAGACAACCTCTTAATAACCAATTAAAAACGGTTTAGGTTTCTCTCTGATGCAAAATCCTTGATATGGAAGGTTTCAGGTCTACTGATTCTCTTATTTTTGATTGGCTCCCACCTGTGACCTATTAGAGGACAGATATATACATGACGTCGATATAACAAAGGTTTTCCGTAATTTCAAATTATTTTCGGGGTATACACACGAGCCTTTAGAGGCGAGTGTGTATACCAAGAAAATACAAGTGACTCGTATATTTCATTGTGTACCACAAGGGACTCGAAGTTACATAACAGTGGCCAACACAGTCAATACCGTCTATCATTATTCATTCAAAATATTTCCCTGTTCTTGACTGGTTAGAACCACACGCATAATTCTCCATCACCAGCGAGCTGCTGTTGACCAAATTTAGACAGAATTCTTGTCATATTGAACCGATGACGTCAGAAATGCAGCCCACTGCAGTTTATTGAACTAATGACGTCAAATGACAGTGTGGCCGAGTGGTTAGGGCGCTGGACTTAGAATCCAAAGGTTGTGGGTTGAAGTCAAACTCTGGCCACTTAGCTGGAGTTGTTTCTCGGTAGATCGTAGTTCAACTCCTCGGTCGTGCTTGTAAATAGGCAACTGGTCTGTCTCCTCCTGCCAATTGGGATTTTTAACCATGACCATGTTCATTATTTTGCATTATTTGGTTTCGTTGGTCCTGAAAAGCCCCACTGGGGGAGTGGTCAATTAAGACTTTAAGTTAACTTTAGTGATGTCAAAAGTGCAGCATCCCAGTCCAGGGAGGAGTAGAAATACTCCTAGTCGCTTCATGCTATAGAAACCGGGATAAGCACCGTCCTGATGGACAACAATTGGCTCGTATGCAGACTTTACCTTTACTTTAAGCGAGGTGAAAACCATCCTTTAATTAGTAAACAGAAATAAAACTGATGTTAGATTTTACGAATCAAATATTTTACAGCGCCAAGAATTAAAAATGCTTTTGAAGAAGTCACCATGGGCCCTGACGAAGCTAAATATGGCTCCTGACGCAGCTAGAAAATCATTTCAGCTGCCAGAGTTTCAGGCAAAATTGTCTTTGATGCGAAATTAAGTGAGCGGTCTTCACAGAGAAAGTCTCTATATAACCAATTAGAAACGCTTTAGGGTTATCTCTGGTGCAACGTGATTGACTTCGGTCCAATCTCCACTCCAAACAGTTCACTTCATTGCTGAGGCTTGTCCAGATTTTGAGGCCTCATTTGTTCCTCAAACACACATCTACCACAGGAGATTCTTAAAAAAAGGATTGTCTACAATCTAGTTCCAAGGGCTTTTTCCTTAGAGACTGAGAAAAAGTCCTAGGGAACGAAGTTGGGATGGTCTTCGCATATGCAATTGAGGTGTTTTCTGACAATAACAAGAGCAAAAGTTTATCAAGCGACAACTTTTATTTAATACTACTCAAGTTGTGCTCGAATATTTATTTCAAAGCAATCGCTTTGGGAAATGTGCAAAATAAACTTTAATAAAATAACCAATTAACATTTCAACGGTATCAAAAACAATGATTTCATTTGCTTCAGTTGTTTCCCTGATTCTCGACGAGACCATATCCAGTAACTATACAGCTCTCTTGAGAAAGGTTTAATGTCTCAAAAAAAGCGTAAACGAGCAAGCAACAACCCAGAAATTTAGAATTGGTAGAAGACAATAGCTGCCTAACTCGCTGAATACTTATCAGATATTACTAAAAACATGGCCAATGTCATTTCTATGTCGTTTTTATATTCTTCAGACTTGTCAGAACTAAGGTTCTTTTTGCCACCTGAATTTTAGAAGAATTTGTCGACTAAAAGTCATTATAGTGAAAGAAAAGATACAGAA
The DNA here is from genome assembly GCA_019787425.1 of Platygyra sinensis. Classification (NCBI taxonomy): domain Eukaryota; kingdom Metazoa; phylum Cnidaria; class Anthozoa; order Scleractinia; family Merulinidae; genus Platygyra; species Platygyra sinensis. The sequence goes on along the minus strand of JAHPZR010001011.1, from coordinate 77,202 downwards.
AAATGGTCTTATCAGTGAAAAATTACATGTTTCCTGCAAATACTTCACTTTGCAAAAATATAAATTTGTAGATTTCAAGTACACCGATGTGCAAAATTGTAATAAACACCCAGACTACCATTCGGTCTTGTCGCGTGGGCTTGATGCTTCCATCTGACAACCTTTCTCGAAACAGCTGTAGATACGAATTTTACCATTTCGCACCTCAGTCTTAGCGATATTTTTCTCACTAAATATAGGCAATAAAAAACTCAAAAGAGTGTCAGTGTTTTTATACCCTCCTCTCTCTCTCTCAGTGATCTTCCTTTTTGGAGCCTTTCACCTCGTGTTGAACACCAGCCGTGATTTACTGGTAATTGAAGTCATAAAAGCAAAGACCGATGCTCAATTGGTGCAAAATACGAACTTTTCATTAATTTTGTTCTGAAAATCCTATCATCTTTTTCAAGCAGATAATTATTAAGTAACTAAATTGCATATTTGCTCTAAAGCAATCTTTACATTAGCATGAGTAAATTGTGATTCTCGATATTTAAACGGGATTCCGAATTTAATTTCGTTTAATTACATGTGATAACAAATTTGGGGGCGGACTTTTCTTGTATGTCATCAATATTTTTTAATCTTTTTTTTTTTGTAAATTAAGTTATGTTCAGAATAACGGAGACGGTACGGAGTCATGTTTATTGACTGAATCGCATTAAGCAAAGACGAAGTCCGTACAGTAGCATACAAGAAGTAGACCTTTGTTTCTCACTACAGCAAGCCCTGCAGTGGCGCTTTTTGAAAGCCCACTGAGTTTAACACGTCCTATTCATCTATTCTCTATAAACCAAAGTGAGGCATATATTTCAACTTTCAGGCGGCCATTGTGAATGCCGTAACGGATATTTCCCCCTCGATTTAAAGGGCAAAAAATCTTTTAAAAGCACGCTACTTTCCTTCGTGCAATGTTCTGAAAAGGCAACTCTTGGAAACACATTTTCGAGCAACCTAATTCACCTTTCCGTGTTCGAAAATTCGGGCTACTCAGGGAACTGATTCTTTTGATTGCGGCTCAGTTTCTAATTTAATAATTATCGATATAAGTTCGATTACCAGCCGTTCTGACTGGAACAACGACTTGACTCTTTTTGTATCATTTGATACGAAGTTGATTGAAGTTAATAAAATATTTTGGTTTTCCCTTCATTGAGTTTTGCCAAGATAAGAACCTGCTTTCCTAGGAAAACGCTGTCTAATTAGTCAGAGAGAATATCAGGTTTCCTTTCTTAAGGTTATAAAGTACACAAGAAAACATTGAAAAAGCTGATAAATGTTTGTCACTGACTTTTATTTCGTGGGTGGTACTGAGACGACTGACTCTTCGTCTTCAAAAAACGCGTTTGTTGTTACTTGACTTCCCAGTAAAATTAAGAGTTTTTATTCCATGCTGTAGAACATACAGCCAATCAGAATATTGGAATGTCATTATACATCTTACAGTATTACTCTTGTCCTTTCCTGAGTGCGCTGCATTGATTTTATTGGCCAGTATATTTTCTATAGCATGGCAAAAAATACTTATGCCTCACCTCTCGTGTACACCGAGAAAAGACAAGTGACTAGAGGGATAGTCCACGGTATATCTCTCGAAGGAATTGCATAACTAGTAGGTAGACCTCTATGTGTACTTAGTTTCGCCGACGTACTGGTATTAAACGTAGTATATATCACGCTGGATTGACTGGTAGGTTAACCAAGCAGACCAAGTTTCATTAATTCACTCAAAAAAATCAATGTCGCTTACTATTTTTCCGGATGAATTAAAAATAGATAAAAAAAATTATACGCTACCTTACTGCCGTAGACTAGAAATGTTTCACGGGAAGTCAAATGCTACATACACGGCGTATTAATTATGCGTAGCCAAAACACGCAATTCAAAATGAGCGAGACGGTTAACAAGCATAATAAACAAACATGCCCGCGTTGTTCCCTGTATTTTGACAGCATGTTTGATGAATTTAGACAGGAGGCAATAAGCTAAATCCTGAACGACGGAAAAAGGAAATTTTGAAAGCAAATAGAAAGAGTAAGCTGCCGAAGAGTTATAGCCCACAACGATATCTATATCCGAAATTTTCCCCGTAAAATCAAAGCTATAAAGCAATGAATGTAGGTATCTAGCCCAGACATGCGGAGTCGCCACCCGACGATATCGTCGGCTACTGAATTGTTTGGTTCTTGCTCCGCAACAGGAAACCAATTCAGGAAGATTAAAAGTATCTGAATAATATAATATACAAGCAATACCAAAACAGCCATAACAATCGCAGTTGGGTCTCCTTGACCTTTCCCGCCTTTTTGCGGCGTTCTGATTGGCTTATTACAGCTTTGTTTCATTTCGGTATAGTCATCGAATCGAATCGACTCAGCGATAATTAAATTGACTATAGTGTTATGAGATTCATAAGAAAACAGCCCTTTTCAGTAATTAAACAAGTCTCAACATTAAATATTATTACTATGAAAATGAAATGTCAAATTTGATTACTTTGCTAGGAACCAATTTTCAACCTGAGATTTGCAGGTGGACCAATTCAAATCGAGTTCTCCGTTTCGAACGACATAAACTTGGCATAAATTTAATCTTTCCTGTGTAATGGTTAGGTTGATTTCAATAGGCTCAGCATTTCTTATACGACGTTTCAGAGGGAGTACGTGCATTTCGAGCCCTATCCAACGTGGCAGTGTTGGAGCCAAAGACGAAAAGAGCCACAACTAAAGCTCATTGAACCTAAGTGTGGGTCTGACAAGGCAAATCAAACGCTCTACTCACCCAGGAGTAAATACAAGAAAGACTTGGTAAGAACAAGTTTATTTTAAGTGTATTTAGGTCACTGTGACTTGCACATCAAAATATATTCGCAACAACAAGCTATACGATTGCTTGCCCATGTTGTCATCTACAAACCGGAGCAAAGTTTTTATTTCATTTTAATACCATTTCCTTTTAACTTATAATAACTTTAGGTTAGCCCTTAAGGCCATTGATTAGCACTTAGACTTGCGAGACCGAGGATCTCTATCTTCTCAGCGAGAGACGAGAGGGAAAAGGCTTTACTCTTAGCTGCTAAATCATTGGAACTCGCCTCCTTCAACAAATAGGAAAAATACTGGTTTTTGACAAGTGTTAACCGGCTTAAAAGTTGCGCATGACAGATAAGATTCAAAACGCTGCATGACAAAGTCTGCTTAGCAGACTGCCGACAGGACACACAGCCCTGTGATGGACTAAAAAAATGAAATGTGCAACGCTTCACTGACATGGGTTTGTCAAGTATGCATCAAAATTGAAAACTTTTATCCGTAACAGTACCTGTTCAGTTCATTATTTTCAAAAGCTAAACAAATGCAAATGCAGTCGATCATTTAAGTGGTTGCCGTTTTGATCAATGTTTGTCCATTTTAAGTTTGAAGAACGCGGAGAACACCGGCAAGAAGAACGAAGTCCAGGGAGAAATATCATTAGGACTTTACTTCAGTTTTGTTCAAAACAGTACTACAACTTTTGCTTACTGAAGAAATAAGCTTGAAAACACCGAACTAAAAAAATTAAAAGCGATAAATTAGAGGATCGGTAAATACATAAAATTAAATTATCAACAACAGAGAAAACTTATTCCGACGGTCACATATTATAACGTGAGTCATTTGTCATTTGTCTATCCAAGGCAATGTTCTAAACTCGCGCTAAAAATGATAACTACCCCTCTAGTTTAATGCAACTTTTGTTTTTTTTTCTCAGGGCAATGGACGAAGAACGCGGATACGACAACCGCGTACATCCACAGAGCGAGGCCAGCCTGTTCTCTTTCCTTCTCTTCTGGTGGACAAACGACTTGTTCAAAACTGGAAACCAGCGTCCCTTGCGACAATCCGACTTCTGGCCACTGCATAAAGAAGACAAAACGTCTCTACAAACAAAACGGCTGCAGTCACAGTGGACCAAAGATTTGAACGAGGCTGGTCTAACAGAGAAAGAACCAAGACTATGGAAAAGTGCAATGAAAGTTCTGTCCTGCAAGGACCTGTGTATAATTTCTTTTGCCGGAGTGGTGGACTCAGTGGGTCGATTTCTTCAGCCATTTTTCCTGGGAGTTTTCATTTCTACACTTATGTCGGACACGCCGGATCGAGGCTTGCTCTGTGGCTGTGCTGCATTGATGTTGTTGATTGTGTTGATGAAGAGTATTGCTGTACACCACAGCAGCTTCAAGCTGTACGTGATTGGGATGCGAATGAAGGCTTCCCTCAAAGGTGTTATCTTCAAGAAGGTCAGTTTTCTTTCAAATGATGCACTGCCCTCTTTTGTCTCAGGAGGATTCATTTTATCGTATTATATATAAACCATAAGATAATGCCTGGTCGTGTGGTAATTTCAATGTCATAAGTTTATTTTCTCCGATATTTCCGGCACCTCTGCAAAGCTTTTTTAAAGGTTCAAACGATTGATCTCTAAACAATTTAACGTCCTATTTGTATTCTCTGTTTGTTTACTTGGTCCCCCACAGATAGCATCATATCGTTTAACACAGATGTTAGCGCTAAAGTTCTTCTGTCAGATGGGACAGAAATGTATTTCTTGGATGTTTCATTGCATTTAATTTTTTAGATCCTGGTCCTTAGTCAGAACACGCTCAACAAGTTTACAAAAGGTCACGTGATTGATTTGGTATCCAATGATGTTCAAAGAATGGAGCAGGCTGCCAGACAGTGTTTTCGCGTTCTTGTCGCGGTCTTTGATGTTTGTGTGGCTGTTCCGTCGTTATGGTACTTCATTGGTTGGCAAGCGCTCATGGGTATCTTGTTTTTGTTTCTTCTCGTCCCTTTTGGTGGCTTTCTGTCATACTTGTCTGGAAAGCTTCGACTGAAGACCGCTGTCATATCTGACCGCCGAATAAATCTCATGACCGAGATAGTGGCTGGAATACGTGAAGTGAAGACGCATGCCTGGGAGTGGTTCTTCAGAGATGAGATAAAGGAAACTAGAAGGTTAGTGGAACAGGACTGTCTAGCTGTTGCTGGGTTCAACAGAAATGTTAATCTTAAATAGCAAGAATTTATTCAGTTAACTCTCAACCAAAACCGAAAGCAATCCCCTCTCGCTCGTATTAAGGAGACCCGAAGGTTACTAAGCAAATCAAACCAAAACCACACGACTCAGTAATTTGAAAAATTATTTTGCAGGGTTGAGATGAAAATAATTCGCCGCAAGAGTATTCTCTTGTCATGTGCAATATCTCTGATGTATTCCTCAGGACTTGTTGCCACTTTTATTTCTATCTTGACGCTTGCCTTCAGTGGCTATCCCTTAACGCCGTTCGTCGTCTTTACCCTCCTGTCAATAGTCAATGTTCTCCGAAACAGCGCTTTGAGATCCATAGGAGAAGGATCACAGTTTATCTACGAAGCATACGTATCATTTGCTAGAATACAGGAATTTTTACTGCTGCCAAATGCCTATTGCACGACAGATAACAAGAAGCGCTTTGAAATCAGTGATGCAGATATTCCAGATAACAAAATCCAAGGATACGGGTCTTTAGGAGTAACAAATCTGGCACAAAACCAAGAAGACGAACAAATACAAACAACCGCAGATGCAAAATATCCAGACAAAGGCAAACAAATCACGTTAACCAACTTAACATCCAAGCGAGATGACCAATTTATTTCACTAAAGTCAATCAAATTCGAAGAAGAGGAGGAAAAATTAATTATCATAACTGGTCCAGTAGGAAGTGGAAAATCAACGTTGCTGTCCCTAATTGCTGGCGAGATGCCAGTTGCTGAAGGGAATATCCAGTGCAGTGGCACAGTCGCCTACGTGCCACAAATGCCTTGGGTTTTCTCTGGAACACTGAGAGAGAACATTCTTTTCGGTAGGCCATTTGATTTCGATAAGTACATCCGAACCATCAGAGCCTGCGCTTTAGAAGAAGATATTGAAGGATTTCCTGATAAAGACCAGGTTATTGTTGGAGAACGAGGCGACACGTTGAGCGGTGGTCAGCAGGTTCGTCTCAGTTTGGCACGCGCAGTGTATGCCGACTGTGACATTTACCTGTTGGACAATCCACTCGCTGCACTCGACATGAATGTCAGCAATCACATCTTTAAACATTGCATACTTGGCTTGTTGTCAAACAAAGTTCGTTTGATGGTTTCTCACCAAGAGTCACACATGAAATTTTCAAATCAAGTGATTGTCTTGCACAACGGCTCAATGATCGATAAAGGGACATTTATGGAACTTAAAGAAAAAGAGACACTCAAAGAAATTCTAAAGCCGTACAATAATGCAGTCCAAGAAAAAAGGTTGTTTCAGGAACAGATGCCAACCACTAAGGTACAGTGTTCCATCAACAAGATGATCAAAAGTATGGAGATTCCAGACGAGGATCGGGCTATCGGAGCAGTGTCCTTCAAGCTGTACTGGGATTACCTAACTGCAGGAGCGCACCCCATCGCTTTAGCTGGCTTGCTTTTCATCTTCCTTTTTTGTCAAGGTAAGGCTTTATATCCGTTAAAACACGACGGATTTTACTCTGACCAAGCTCTTTAGATTAGACAAACTCAATTATGGCGATTAGGAATTTAATGTTTTCCTTACTTTATAGCAAAACTATGTAAAAAATAGGTAACCAATTTACTCTTTCTTTACCCATGTGCCAAGATAACAAAAACGCTGCTGTCGGGCTTATAAAAAAACTGTATCGGAAAATGCTACCCAGCCGGACTCATCTTACTATTACTATTCAATTACAAAAAAGTGAACACCTCCCGCTCTCTATGATTTGGTACAACTCGCTCCGGCAGTTCATAATCTTAGTTAACAACTATTCACCGAAGTGGAGGTGACTAGCGATGGATATTTACCGAGCGGCGCAGCGGCGAGGTAAATATCCACCGCTAGCCACCGACACTGAGGTGAATAGTTGTTTTAGTATATACTACAACAGTGAGATAATATACACAACAAAAAATTAATTTGGATGATTTCTTCACTTGTCACGGATGCAAACCGGGATGCCATTTTTTCTCGAGTTGCTCGGAGGTAAATAGCACAGGATATTCGGAGTTTTACTAGCCAATCAGCGCGCGCCTTCAACGCTATCCACTGTTTTAGTATATACTAATAATAGATATGCTACAAACCAGAACCTATACAGGCCACCTTCTAGATCTAATGATGGCCTTGCAAGGTCTGGAGTAGTGGCATCACAAATCTGGGAGGCAATACCCATTGAAATTAGGTGTCTGCCATTTAATACCTTCAAAAAAGAATATAAGCGTCTCCTACTAGACAGTCAATGAATAAATTTCAATTATTATCTAACTCTATCGAATAATTAATTAACCTATTTTACCTAGTTCTCTGTCTTAAATAGTCATTAACTTACGTATGGACTAAATAACCGCCTCTCACTAGTAACTGCACTGTGGTAGTGGCCAACTCGAAAGCTCTGCTCTTTTAGCCACTACGCATTATTTCAAATTAATGCCTATTGTACATGTAAGCTAGCTTTCCTCATTATTAACCTTTTTTTCTTTTCTATTCTTGTAAATTAATATTATGCGTGAATAAGTGTGAGAACACTGAATAGAATAGTGAATCACACCTTCTGGGGAATTTGTGATTTTTTTATGTGCACCTTTAGCCGAAGCCTCTTACAATCTCCTTACATACTTTGGTTGCAGGTGTTATGATTACACCCGATCTGTGGCTTTCCTTTCTAACAACAATCCCTCCCAACGACCAAACGGAAATGAGGAATGTTGGCATCTACGCAAGTTGTGTCGCGGCAGCTGTTCTTCTTACAACACTACGTGCCTATGCGTTCTTCCTGGTGGTACTGAAATCTTCAGAAAAACTTCACAACGACATGGTGACAGCCATCCTTAAAGCACCGGTTCTGTTCTTTGATTCAAATCCAATTGGTAGAATCCTCAATCGATTTTCTAAAGACATTGGCTGTATGGACGAGGTTTTACCCAAGACGTTCCTCTTTGCAGTCCAAATAGTGCTGTTCGTGTTAACTGCAGCACTTCTTCCTCTGGTTGCCAATGCGTGGCTCGCAGCAGTTGTTGTACCGATTATCTTATTGTATGTTTACATTGCAAGATATTTTATGAGGACATCAAGAGAACTTAAGAGACTAGAGTGTATGTGCCGCAGTCCTGTGTTGACACAGATCTCTGAAACCCTGGACGGACTGGACACCATTCGATCCCGTGGAAGACAGCAGGAGTTTGCTGAACTCTTTTTCAGGTGAAGATGGCCTTAGGTAATCGTGAAAGAGATATTAGTTTTTTATATGTTGTTCTCGGTACTCTTAAAATACAAAAAGTAGCGAAACAAATGAAACAGTAGCAGATTTTACTATTACGTCACAACGTGTAATTCTCGCAGTCGAAATGGATAAGATTCGTTCCATTATGTAAAGAACGATTCTAAATTTTCGTGTACGTCCAATCGCTGTTAAAATTTGTTTTGTGTCACATTATTTTAACGTTTCTATTGCGGACTGCCGTACTGTACTCTAACATCAATTAATTAAAGTACAAACATGATTTCAAAACTCGATCTTCAAAATAGCACAAAAAAAGTCTCATTAGTGCATATGACATGGAAAATATTTTCAGCTTATTTGAAAGGCCTTTCAAAATAAAGAAGAATTGCCTTTTTCTTTTTGAAATATCTTTTTTCGTTACACAGATATTGACGTTTTTCTATTATGCAAATTAGATCAGTGATGACATCGTACTTTTTGCAACTGAAAAGTGGCAAAATACTAATAAACGATATCTCTGGAAATATTAAAGCAGTGTTCTTGAAACTTGGCACCACAAATGTGCATCACAAAAGAAACAAAATGACACCCTTAATGCTGTTGCCATGACAACAGTTTGGCTACTGGTGCTGTTTTAATAAAAACTAAAATTCCCAGTTTTTTAAATCAAGAACAATCTACCCCACACAATCTATTGATGGGAGTTAAGACAATATGGGAACTCTGTCTGTTCCAAGAAGCACCCTTTGTCTCACTTCAGGAATTGCAAATGGAGATATTTGTTTTTTTGGACAGAAAGAGACTGGAGCCGAAAGAGTTGCTATGGCAACAGCATTAAGGGTGTCATTTTGTTTCTTTTGTGATGCACATTAATGGCGCCAAGTTTGCTTTAATATTTTTTGAGATATCGTTTTTCCAGTATTTTACCATTTTTAGTTGCAAACAATATGACGTCATTACTGATCTAATTTGCATAATAGAAAAACGTGAATATCTCTAAAATGAAAAAAAGATATTTCAAAAAGAAAAACGTCATTCTTCTGTATTTTGAAAGGCCTTTCAAATAAGCAGAAATTATTTTTCATGTCATAAGCACTTTAAAAGAAAAGCCCAGTTCATTGTGTTATCTTATGTTACAGATACCAAGATACTCATAACCGTGCATACTACATGGTATTGGCTGGAACTCGATGGCTGGGAATAAGATTAGATCTTCTCTCTGCTCTGCTAGTTGGTGCAGTGGCTTTAGTCGCAGCACTGCATTCTCATAATAGTGGTAAGCATTAGTTAATAGCGAATGGCACCTCAGGCAACTGCTGACAAATTAGACAGAAACACATATCAGACGTTTTCACTTAGGCTTGGTTGTTAAAAAACATTTGAACGTTTTTCTATTTGGGTAGTAATTAGTTAGTAATACAATTTGATCACAAACATCTTTAGTCCATTCGTCCATTACGTAAACGTTTTTCGGATATCCTCATAAACCATTTCGGCATGGCATGCACAAGTTAGGGATATGATGAGACCTCGCAGATATCAAATGCAATAGTTACCACTGCACTGGCTGCAACTCGTGGTTGAGAGTTTCTTTGTGGTTTGCTGCAATAGACAGTAATGTGAACGCAGGTCAATTTGAATATCTCAAAGCAAAGATAAATGAAAAATATGCAAATGAAAATTAAGCGCAGAGAGCAGCAAAGCAACACTTACATTAGATAGTGTTCTGCAAAACGATCACGCGTGTAGAGAGATCTGGGTTTGTGCAAGGTCCGGGTTCTGGTGTTCTGTTCCTTGGAAAGACATCTGAAGCCGCGATTTAATTGATCACTGACGTCTGACGTGCTTGCTTTTGTTTGTGGCTTTTTCTTGTCCACAGCACTGGTTGGCCTTGCGTTCGTCTACGTAATTGAAACTTCTCACTTCACCCAGGTATCTGTTCAACAGTCCTCAGAAGTCGAGAATTTGATGACGTCAGTAGAGCGAGTGATGGCGATTACTAAACTTGAATCTGAGCCGGGATACCACATAACAGCACAACGGCCTGAACATTGGCCAACGAATGGAGAAATAAACTTTATCAAGGTATCGCTGAGATATTACCCAGAAGGACCAGTGGTACTTCATAATCTTAATTTGAATACTGATGGTCAGTCCAAGATAGGAATTGTGGGCAGAACTGGAGCTGGAAAATCAAGCATTAAAGCTGCTATTCTGCGCATGCCCGAAGCTTCCGGGATAATCACAATAGACGGAGTGGAGGTGCACAATTTGAACGTTCACGAATATCGGAAATGCATCTGTGTCCTTAACCAAACTCCTGTTGTGTTCAGTGGGTCCCTGAGAAAGAATCTTGATCCACTGGGAAAACACAGCGATGTTGAATTGTGGGATGCACTAGAAACAGTGCAACTGAAGCAATTAGTGGAAACCTTACAAGGGAAACTAAATTACACATTGAACTATAAAGGAATGAATCTAAGTGCAGGTGAAAAACAGTTGATTTGTCTCGCTCGAGTTCTCCTGCAGGAGAGTAAAATAGTCATCTTGGATGAGCCAACTGCTCATGTAGATCCCAAAACTGAACAAATCATACACGAAACAATCCGAGAAAAACTGAAAAGCTCAACAGTGATCACAATCGCACATCGACTTAAAACCATAGAAGACTGTGATAAGATTGTGGAACTCAGCGACGGCCAGTTGATAAATAAGTCGACTGGCGATTCGTTACTTAGTGACGGGTTTTAAAAACATCGTTATTTTATGCGACAGCGCAGAATCTTATTTAATAGGGGTCTTTTACAGCAACTCTCCTTCAGGTCAAAACATATCGTAATTAAATAAACATCGAAAACTATTTATCCACTGTAACGCTACTGCGAGTAACCATGGATCACATTTTAGCGAAGGTTGTTAGGCCTAATAACAAACAAAAAAAATACTTAATTGTCCCCTCCCCATTAGAGCTTTTCAGGACCAATGTTAACAATGATAACCATATACTCAAATAAACATAATCAGGTTAAGAATCCCAACTGGCGGGAGGCAAACCAGTTGGCTAGTTACCAGGGTAGCCAAGAAGTTGAACGCGGGGCTACCGAGAACAACATTAGCTAGTAGGCAGAACGGGATTTGAACCTAGGACTTACGGATTTCAAATTCGGCAATTATGGAAGCTGCCTCCACAGAACTGTACGGGTCCGCAAATGATCCCAGGACCGCAAATGATCCCGGACCGAATGTGATCCCCAAATTGGACCGCAAATGATCCCGGATTGGAAATGATCCCCATATTGGACCGCAGATGATCCCGATCAAAAAATAAGGAATGGCATGGTTTTACGTCCGAGGAAGGTGACAACACATATAAAAATTACGAACTAAAAAACATGTCATAACATTTCAAAAAAAATTTCCACAGTTGCTGCTTTGTTCTTCTAAGGGTATAGATCGTTTTCACTGTCACGCAATAAGTAATGGTAATAGGACTGAGTGGAGTCCACTTCAGTCTGTAATCATATGAGTGATAACAAAATCGGACGACCGCGCAGCGGGAGTCCGATTTGTTTATCACGAGTATGATTACAGACTGAGTTGGACGACACGAAGTCCTATTATCAATTAATCATAAAAATTACAATTTCCGAGAAAAAGAAAAATAGCCAAGTTATGAAAAAAGGGGAAAATTTGTATTAAAATACTGTCAAAGGAGGCGTAAAGCAAGCAAGCGCGCACGCAGCACGTCATTACAACTTTGAATGTGATTGGTTGATTTAAACTACATCTTTGAATGTGATTGGCTTATTGAACTGTCCAATAACAAACTATCCAATAACAAACTGTCCGATAACAACTTGGAAAGCGAATAAGTGGAAAATAGGACTTTTTTAGACCAATCACAAGCGAGGAAATTGTAATTTTTATGATTAAATAAAATAAAAAATCGAAACCTAGCCAATGGAAAAAGCGAAAAAAATGTGATGTAAATTATAAAAGAAAACTATATAAGACACTTCTCCAAGTTTTAGGCCTGTGCGTTTCCCCAAACTTCAGATATTCGTCGTAAGTGTTTCCCAGAAATTTACAGGGCCCAGTATGGAAACCGTGTACAGCAATTATGGCGGTTTGAATATAGCGTAAACATCTGGAACTTACTTTGGCTATTTAGACGTCTGCTGGTTGTAAGTACCAAACAAACAAGCATTTACATAAACACCTTTCCTAATGCTCTAACTTCTAAAAAGGCTCAAAATCATGAGATAAGTATATATTTTTCCACAAAATCGATCGTACTTTTGTCACGCAACTTTCAAAATGCTCTGGTTTCCAAACGAAACACGCTAATTGTAAACGGATGTAAAACTATACCACCTCTTATGCCTGATGAGAATAAAAACACGTCATGTGAAAACGATCTATTGACTTACATGTCTAAGAAATACACATAATCGTGAACATTCTCGAAATCCCGGTGGCGATAGCAGTGAAGCATCTACCAAACAGCTAATTGTCTTGCTTGGTCATGAAGCTGAACTTCACAACTATAGCTTGGAATTTTGGCTGCTGAAGTAGTAATCCCGAGGAATTAAAGCAAAAATACGACAAAGAAAAAAATAACAAAATCAATTTGTTCAAATTTCCAGTGCTACACACTAGGTGTTTTACAGAGTGATAAAGCGTTGTAGGCTCCGTGGGTCTACTCAGGTGACAGCGTCTTCTGTCACAGTTGCTTCATGGTTAGATTTTGTTTAAAACTTAAGACGAGTGGCATTAATGGCTGACAAAATTGATTTAACTATAACACCGAAATATCAATGTTTAGCAAAGGAGGATATATAGCAGATGTTGCGCTGATCATAATTCAAAGAAATGCAAGCCAAGCCGTGTTTTGATGATTGATTGAGTGGTGCAATTCATAACATCGTAGTTAGCAACAAAATGTAGTGTTAAGTCGTGATTAAAAAAGCAAGTTTTGAGCCATTATAGTTACAAGATGGCTTAAATAAAAATATCGGTATTCAATTCCCCTATCCACCCTATTCCACCAATGGTGCCATTCCTAATTTTTTTATCAGGATCATTTGTGGACCCGTACAGAACTGTAAAACAACTGAACAGTGATATTTCAGGGTTTTTTTAATACTCATAAAGTAGCTATAAAAGCTGCAGATTTCCCTGTCTTTAAGTATCTGCTGACTTCAGTCAAGACATATTATACCTCCGTGTCACATATCAGCAAAGTCACCGCGACTGATTCGTCATAAATTCAAGCGAATCACTCCCAAAACACTTTACTCAGGAGGGAAAAAAAAGACGAAACCAGCGCTATTCAATTAAACAAAACCGGTATTACAACCCGCGAAGGCCCAGGTGAACTGAGTATGATCCACGCAATCTATCATACAAACCAACTTAAGGCCATTTGCACAGGCAATTTTGTCACGCAACTTAATGTACCTTTCGTCGCCTCAAAAACTGCAAATTCAAAATCGCTGACATCCGATGGCAACGAGTCGTTGCGACAAACCTCATTAAAATCACAGAGAAAAAATTGCAGCTAGTTTACACGCGCGATTTAGAAGTTTCAATTTCAGCGCGACAAAATTGCAGGGATGGGCGACAAAAATATGCTGGGTAAAACGGGCCAGTTTAGGCATATGACCTCATGACCAAAACAATAATGACAGTGTGTGCTAGATGCAACTGAACCAAGAGGTAAAACCCGCTGACAACGACGGAGAGTATTTAAATATATTTCATTAAGTTCTGTGGGGTAGAAATTGAGCTCCTTTTTTTTCTACATCACAATAAAGTACTCTATTAATCGTAACTATAACAACATTCTCGAATCTGATTGGTCATCAACTGCTCTGATTAGAGCATTAATTGGACAGTTGCACACGTCATGCACTTGTAATTGGACAGTTGTACGCGTCATGCCTGAGTAATTGGACAGTACGCGTCATCGAGCGCGCGCTAGTTGCACTTCAATGGGTTTTCTTTTACAGCATCTAGCTTAGAAGTTGAATATATTAACCTGTTAAATAGTTTATACTACTGTTATATTCTTCTCTAATTTTGTTATAGTTACGATTAATTGGTAATAGGACTTTGTGTCGTACAATTCAGAGAGTAATCGTGCTCTTAATTTCAAATCGGCCTCGCGCTGCGCGCTCGGCCGATTTTGAAATTACTCGCCCGATTACTCCCTGAATTGTGCTCCACTCAGTCCTATTACCATTATATATACAGTAATGGAAATAAGTAAAACGATTAATTTCTCATATTGAAAAACCGAAAAGAAACCCGGATATTTCTTAGAATTATCATCTAGCACTCCAAAACATGCCAACAGAATGATTAAAAAACAGCAACAAAAAATAGACCTTTTTTTATTATAAATCTATATTTGAATCATGGCAGCTATGCATAAGGTATGTACCTCAATGTGAGATCTTGATTATAACCAAAACTAACTTCCATTCTTAGGCTCGATACGTAAAATATAATTTGAGACACGGTTTATACACAAAAAACAAAACTTTGCTTTCCTAAAACAGAACAGAGGAACCATGTACCTTATTAGTGCTACGATATCAAAGCACCCCCTTTTCCTTTAACTCATGCAGTTAAACTGAAATAACTTTCAAAAGAGGTTTGTCCGGGAAACCTATTCATATGCGAATAAAATAAGCCCTTGACGATGTTCCTTTTCTATAACTATGAACCAAACAGAAATTTCTTGCAATCTTGCTCCTGTTTGAAAGTTAGTCCTAACGAAAAACCTTTCACGTACAGGAAATCTATAATTTCAGGTATCTATATAAAGGACTTTGTAGAAGGAGTCGTATTGTAACAGAGGTACGAGACAACTCGCTAATGTCCTTTATAGAGATAGAGCTTTTCATCCTAGCACACGGAAAGCTTATACCTTCACAGCCAAAACAGTGGCCTAACTTTCCCCCAGCAGTTAAACCTTGGCGATTATGTCCCTGACATAAGACTACAAAATCTGTGGAGATATATCTGTAGGCAAATATTTTAAAATTTAAAAGCAACTCTTGACCCTTTTGAAACAGTTATAGGGAAGTATTTGTAGATAAATATTTTAAAAAAACTAAGAAATTAGCTTTAAAATACGGATATTTTTAAAGTTTCAGGAAGGTCTTAAACCTTCCTTACATGTTCATATCTACCTAAAGCAAATGTCTATACAAGTGCTACCATGAACAAAACCAAACTGACATTTGCAGCACTTATGGTCTGGAAGTCCAAACACGCTTCTCCATGTGATAAAAACAGCATCTAGCGGCGCCAAATTTAAGGTGAACTAGGAAAGTTGACGCCTTTGATCTTTTTAATGTACTTCTTAACAAGTCGAATAACTCTGTCACGGTCCACACTGCTACTGGACTCTTTAATCTGCAGACGAAAACAAAACACTTTGAATATTGAATGGTTTCCGATCTTTTTACAAACTTTTTATGACCTTCGCATCGTTTTCGAAAGTTGATATTAAATAAACGTAATTTTTCGTCGCGATTAAACGAAAAAAATACCTTCACTTTGCAAACCTACAGCACTTCTGTAACTTTAATTTCCTCGGAAAATTTCAGACTAAATTTAACTTAAATAATGGAGAAGCGTTCTTAAGTTGAAATACTCAGAAAAAGAATTTTCTGAGCCCCCAACGGGAGTCGAACCCATGACCTTCCAGATACCTGTTGAACAGTCCAACCACTAAGCTATGGGAGACTCGTGGTGAGCAAGGTCATATACTAGGTTCTTATATGTGAGAAAGGTGTTCTGCCATACTGCAAGGCTCAACATGTCGAAATGATAAATGTGATTAAATGATAAATGGATTGGTGACTTGGATAAAGTGTAAATAGTCGAGAAGCGCTCTGAAGTCGTAATACTCAGAAATAGCCCATAGCTCAGTGGTTAGAACGTTCAACCGGTATCTGGAAGGCAATGGGTTCGACTCTCGTTGGGGACTCACAAAATCCTCTTTCTGAGTACTTCGACTTAAGAGCGCTTCTCCTTTATTTACACTTTATCCAAGTCACCAATCCATTCATCATAAATTTAACTTGCCGATCGGGCAAGAGAAGGACAGAGTGCACTTGCCCAATTGCAAACTTCCCTAGCCCTAGGCTATCGGAGACGACTCTCTTTGCACACTGACAGGGAATTTCGACAGAGGATTGTGAAGAACCAAGAGAAAAGAATGAAGGAAATTACCGGCCTGGGAGCTTGGGAGTTACCGGTCCCGAAAAGCTGTGTTTTGCTTGCTGTGTTTACAATCACAATAAAGACATTTATAGCTTTGACGAAGCAAGCGATATTTTTGAAGTTCATATCTTTTGGTCAAAACATGTTTCGGATGAAACATCATCCATCGTCAGTTGTAAAATAATTAGCTCTTATTAACCGAGCAGGAGGTCTGTATGGGAGAATCTTGACCGAGGTCGTAAGTACAGACCGAACGCAGTGAGGTCTGTACACACGACCGAGGTCAAGATTCTCCCATACAGACCGACTTAGCTCGGTTAATAAGATGTTTATTATATGGCAAAGACAGGTACAATTTACGTAATTCGTTTAAATGTAACTGGTTTGTACTGACGTTCTCCTTGAGAACGGCAATGAGCCGAATTTAATTCTTCCGAAGTTTGCCCGTTCTCTTTAGTTTTTTTCTCATAGCTTTTTGCAACTTACAGAAAAAAATATTGATAGATGTAAACAGTCAATGATTTTGCTTCTTAGTTTGCAACTTTTTCGCTTCAAAACATTACCCGTCTAGATGCCGGTCTAGATGGGAAAATCTAGACCGCGGTCAATATCCAATTCAGCCAATCAAATTCGTGAATTTGGTAGTTCCCAGTCCTTGTGAGACACAGCCATATAATAAGAAATAATATGAACTTGAAATTGTGCAGTAAGAAGTGTAACAAAGTGAGATATTAACAAGAATAATTAAGGATGAAGGCGAGAACAAAAAAAAAGACAAACAAACAAAAAGAACCAAACTATAAAGGATAAATTAAGATGTTTGACTTGGGAATTTAAAGACGGCTGTTCCCAAACTGGGATGTGCATGGCTTCTTTAATATTAAATTGGAAGCTCTTGGAAACAGAGTCGAGGATTTGAAAACAATCTTCTGAAGAAAGGGAGCGACAATTTTCAGAACCTCCAAGGTTCTTAAAGATGTGGGAATATTTGTCGGAGGAGAGATGTTCACCGATGCAAGTGGCGATGTGTCTATTGTGGGTTTCACCAATATAACAGGCACCACAGCCTACATAGGAAAACTTGTAAATGACTCGCGATCGTAAACCCGTAGGGATAGGATCATTGGCCCCAAACCAACTCTCGATTTTAAACGTAGTGAACACCACGTGGTGAACACCAGCTATTCTGTTTCTGGACAGGACATGCAAGTTCTCATACGTGATGGTGGGAGACCGGAAACGAAAACAGAATAGACTGGTTTTTGAGCTGAGACCCGCACCACTATTCCTTAGACATGGAGGATATTGTTAGCGTTTCGGTTTCCCACCATCACTTATGAGAACTTGCATGTCCTGTCTTAGCCAGAAACAGTCCAGCGATAAAAAAATGAAATAAAACTCTAGAATGATACCAAGGCGGGTCTGTAGAAAAAAAAACTATTCCACAAACCTTTTCCACACTCTTTCGCATTATTAGTTTGTAGTCATCTTTGTTGATTTCTCCATGTTTAAAGAATGGCTTCAGGGCTAGCTTCACTTCATCAACTATCTGTTCATGTCGCTGGAGTCGTGCTATTCCCTGTAGAGACAAAAAAGGCAATGAAAGGTATTTAGAAAAAGTTGCGAACTAGTAGCAAACATGAACTAACTTTGAGGTAAAAACACGCAATTTTGAGTTTACAATACATGTTTCAGATGAACAACATCCACCTTCAGTTGCGAATACAAATGAACCGCTAGTCATTGTGATAAAAAGAGAGCTGAATGGAATATATGACTACTACATAACAACGTGAAAGTGACTGAGGCACTAGAAAATACAATGATAGAAAAACAATGGTTATTTTAACACTGGAAAATTTTAAATGAAAGTGTTAAATTAACATGATTAAATTGCTTGTTTAATGACGGGTTTTCCCACCCGATGTGTAAGGCCCGGTGTAAGGCCTCCTTGATTTTCAGTTGAAAAGACGTGGAGGCGGTGTCAAGGATTGAAAAGCAATTCTCTGAGTACAAAGCTCTGCATGTTTCCGACCCATGAATGTGCTGAAAGATGTGCGAGTTCTTATCGGATGTTAAATGTTCACGACCACGTGTAGTAAGATGTCGGTTTGTCTCACCGACATAACAGGCACCAGAGCCTGCGCAAGATCCCGTATTGTTTACAAATTTTCTTGCACGTTGTTATTTAGTATTCATATATTCCATTTAGCTCTCTTTTATATCAAACCGACAAGCGGTTCATTTGTATTCGCAAATGAAGATGGATGTTTTTCATCCGAAACATGCATTGTAAACTCAAAATTGTGGGCTTCCACCTAAACTTATTTAGAAAAGGCAAAAAAATTCAGTCCACTGTTGCGAGGAAAGAGGACTTGAACCTAAGAATTTTGACTCTAAACATCAGTTCCAAACCACTCGGCGACACCTCCCCAGAGTCCAACGTGGTATCTTAAGCAACTGACGTTTTGAGTATCGGCCATTTAAAATAAACCACCTGGAATTGTTCAGCGTTTATTGAGTATGCTTCCAGAAAAACCATGCGCTGCGCTCTAAGCCAATCAGAATGAAACGTAGTTCAGGCAGCCATGTCAATGATCGGCTACATTGATTTCGAGCTCTTTTTTGCCAAAGGCCTCTGTGATTTCTCTTGATGTTGGGTTTCGGCCAGTCATGAATAAAGTGTCCTTATAGTCTCTTCAATGTAAATTTGGTAGAAAACCCTTACCCGAGAGCCAAGCTCAGCTCCCCGAGACATGGTGTACCATAAACGTGCCACCAAACATTTAATCATAAATAACAATGACGAACTCAGCTTTTCTTTGCCATCCATCCCCCCTCCTCAAAAAAGAGTCCCTAGAAAGAAGAAGGTCGTCAGAGCTTTATTAACCTACTCAAAATTAGTTCCCATGACTGTTGATTTTCCAGACTTTCATCACCTAATGATTGACAATTTATTGATTTTATAAAAAAGGAATGGGTAATTAATCTTAAGGCAACTCTTAAGACAAAGGTACCAGTAGGTGACTGCTTCATAGAGTTCAGCCTCTCTGCAAAGGCCACCCTGAGACAGCCACTGTCGAGATAACCATTGTCAACAGAAGAGCAAGGGTAAGGGAGTTAACCCACCATATAACCCTTCCAACACATAACCCTTTAACCTACTTTTCGAATTATTTTAGCATGGTACCCAGTGCTTCGTAGATGTAGCCAAGCTCATTACGTGGAGGTTTTTCGTGGTGGATGAAAATGTGTGTGAAGCTGCTTGGATCTGTTCACATGACCAAAATCCACGTCACACGATTTGATTCCCAAACCGGGATTGATCTAAAAATAACTTAAGAGGGATTACCTTGAGAACAAGGGCTATAAAGTAAAGTCTGCGCCAAACGAATGGTCCGTATCGCTGGAACCTATCTCGGTTTCTGAAGCAATAGGTGACTGGGGTTTATCTCTACTTCCCCCCCCCCCCCCTCCCCCCTCTCGCACCCTGGATGGGATGCTAGTCCATCGCAGCATCAAAAAAGGCCTACAAAGAGATTAACTCTCTCACCCTTCATCTTCTCTTGTCGCTGTAGAGAGCTCTCTACGAGCTGAATGCATCGATGGACCAACACTCGGGACACGAGTTAGCTGTAAATGGAGAGGTTCCCCTGGAGTTACAGTACGTTTCCTGTTTGAGACAAATGACTTCTTCGACCCCATACAAACGCATTGTACGTAACATGGTTCCCTATTTCTTACCAGTTTTCTTTGTTGCTCTCTATCGCCATTAGTTCCTGTGGCCGTCCCGTCCTGTTTCCTGGTTGTCGCTTCATGTCCACTGTAAGAACTGGATGCTGAACGCACTCGCTTGAATTCCCAAGTGTTAGAGCTGTGGGCGTCAATAATTCCACTTGCTATACTCTTCACCGGCGAGTTCTGCATGCTGCTACCAGGAATTACACTTGACGCATTTACTGCCAGGCTTGGAACTTGAGGAGACGGCTTCACTATGGCAACTGGTAGCGTAACTCCGCGTGAACAAGCCGAAGATTTATCTGGAGCGCGGATTTCTTTCCTCGATAATGCGTTCGTGTCTACTACCTTGCCACTGTGTACGGGGCGGGAGCTAGTTGAACTTTTACTATCACATGATAATTGCTGCCTCATGTTTTTTTGCTTTTCCTGCAGCATTTTTATGATCTCCATATTGCTGCGACGCTGTTCTTTTCCTTCCACCGGTTTCAAATGATCAATTAAGGGCGTCACTTTAGTTAAGCTGGATGAAGTTATGCTGTGAGTGGGAAGAATATCGCTGGCTTTTGCTGCGTGGCATGCCGTACTGGAATTTGTTAGTACTCTATGTGAGGTAGTACTCGCGGTAGATGTGTGACTATGCGTGACGCTAGTGACGTTCTTTGCTTGGCATCTAGTCACGCTATTTAAACTCGTCACGCTGGGTCCAGCACCACTACCACCATCAATAACAACAGCTGCAGCAGCAGCAGAAGGAAGACCTGTTGAAATGGCAGCACCCGAGAGAGCCGTGTTACTATTTATTGTCCTTATCGTCGTTGCGTGACTTCTCATGACGCTACTTGAATTGGTCACGCTAGGCTCAGTACCAGTTTTCCGTTGCACATTCTTTTGCATCATAGGTCTAACGCTATTTGTAAACTTAAGAGAACTGGCCGCAGATTTTGACTCCGTGACACAACTGGAATTCGCGACGCCTCTGCTCGAAGACGTAAAATGTGAAGACGACACTTTTTGGTCAGTCCTGCAAGTTGGAGGCGCTGGAAAAGTCTGCCCAACAGATTTTCTAATACCAGTATTTGAACACTCCTTTTTTGTGCTATAATCACAAGACATACTCTTTGTTCGTTTTGGTATCTTAAAGTTCGAAATAAAGGTATTCGGGTTTGGGTCCTGTTAATAAGAGGGGAACTCGGCGATACTGGACTTGGTTCATCTTGCGATTTCGAACTCCGTTTAGGAATTCTGAAACTGGACAGCGCAGACGATACAGGTGTTGAAGGCGAGGAAGTTCTTCTTTCAATTAAAGGCGAAGGCGAAAACGTTTTGTGAGGGAGACTTGTACTTGAGAGCATGCTACATGAGCCAGCAAACGTGTCAGCAGTTCTTATTAAGGAAACCTTTTCAAATATGTTCTCACGAAAACACGTGTTATCAGAATGACGTTCGATTTTTGAGGAATGCATGGTGGCGTCAGGTTCTTTTGAACTTTTGTCGGTTTCCTTTAAGCAACGCTTTCCTTCTTCAGCGGTTCTTTCTGTAATCTCCACATCAGAGCTAAGTTTCATTTCGGATGAAGCTAAACTTGCCTTAGCATTTGAGCTTGAAGATCCTTTAAAGACCGACTGGCTAGCGCTTTCCAATATCTTACCATCGCGTGCAACCTTAGCACTGGAACTGAGTAAGGAATCCAGGCCTTGAAATATGGATCCCAGGACATCTGGGTTGGCTGATTCCGAGCTGCAAACCAAGCAAAGCGGGTCACGGTTCTGCCATACTATGTTTTGTTAGCTTACGGATACCGCTGAAAAAAACGGTGAATAAATAAACTACGAGGACAACATACTACGCTCCATAAAGATCTAAGCCATGTGGAGTTGCTGCGTCCGAAAAGTTTTATTAAAGTGGCAGCTTCATGATGAAAAGCATTTTTGGATTTTTTACGTATTTTTGGCAGTTTCGATCACTTATCGACTGTCCCTCGAGAAAAGCGATTGACATTATTTCCCTCCGAGCCAGTCATGAAGTGGGATAATTTCTTACCTCCAGGCTGAAGTCTGGTCCTCCACCTTTGCTGTTTCTCGGGTGTGTTCTTCGTCATCAGCAAAATCATGTAAAGCATAAGCGTTCCCAAACAACGAAAAGCTCGAGCTTGCCTCGACCCTGCTAGGGAACGGCACTCTCCCGAGGGATGTGGATCGTCCGGGCTCCGCAGTAGGACCCGGTGAGTTTAAACTTTCCAGTAGTCGAGCATGAACTGTCCTGCCACGCCTTACAGGCTCATAAATAAACGGGGACACTTCATCTTCCTCGGCTATGCGCCGCCTTTTGATTGGTCTAAGCGTTTTCGTTTTGCAGGATTTTCTGCCTTGCTTTGTTCGTGAAGGGCCTGTTGTCTTTTTACCTCGGCTTGTTTTCTTTCTTCGTCTCTTTTTTCTTCCTGTTGTTGTTGAGCTTGATCGACCTCTTGTGCTAGTCCGTCCTCCTCCTCGGCCGCGGCCTCGACTGCTACTCTTTCCCCGTCCTCTCCCCCGTCCCCGTCCACGTTGAGTTCTGCCTCGTCCTCGTGTAGAGGCAACTGTTCGAGCCCTTCGAGTTGTGCCTACAAGGCAAGAATTACATCATCAGGCTATGGTAAACTTACATGTACCTGCACTGCCTGTAGTAAACAATTCCAAATGAACATACTCCGTTTCATAATTCAGGAGGGCCAAATAATTTCTTCCGTGCACAGACTAATCTACAAAGTTCTCCTTGAACAATGCTCCGATCAAAAACGTCCTGTAAAAATGCAGTTTTGCCCCAAATGAAGATTAAACAAGGCCATGTAAATTGACCGAGATTGTAGTGTTCAGTTGATTCTGATATCAGTTAAAAGAACTGAGACTTACAGGAAAATGGTTATTACTCTAAATTCTAGGATTTGCTGGTAAACATGATCATATACATGTTACCAAACCTGTTCGTCCCAAATCGGAAACGCGCCTTGCAGTACTTCCTCGTGGTCTTCCACGAGTGGCTCGTACACATGGTACATCCCTCAGACCCTCCTCTATGTGTTCCTCTTTTGGAAGTTCCTCGGGGTCTTCGTGGGACTCTAGTTGGGAGGAGCAGGCAGGGCAGTACCACTCATCGATGGGAACATACTCAACAGGAGGAGTCAGACAATCCATGTGGTAACTACAGTAGAGGGAATTAAAATTACGTACTCCACAGTAGATATACACGTCTAAAACCGAGCCACATTATTTCAAAGAAGCCATTTCTCGTCATATTCAACAATGGGATTACTTGCTGTTGATTTCTATATAACAATTAAATTAATATTTTCTCTCGATTTCTATGCGTGACAGTTGACTCGGGCTGCATCCTCGTCAATTTTCAAGCGAGAATAATTTAATTGTTCTACTACAAATGTAGTAAAAATCTACTAGTCGTTCAAACCTTTATCTAAATCCTCTTCACAGACACTTCGAAAACGCCAAGAGGCAGCCGTCATTAACAAACGCATACTGCTACACTACTCACTATATATCAGAGATTATAAACCCTATGCAAATATGGCTGCCTTTATATTTATTTATTCTTTTGTTCATATTTAAAATAGCCTCACTAACCTCGCTTTTGAGACAAAAATTGTAAAGAATTTATTATACCGAAAGAAGTTAGTGAGGCTGTTTTGAATACAAACAAAAAGAATAATTTAAAGGTAGCCATTTTTGCATTGGGTCTATAGTTCACCACTAAATTTTCTCCAGTTCTTATTGGTTTAAATTGATCACGTGACCCGACAGTGCTCAAGTGGACTCAACTGTGCGTTTGATTTAACTTTTCAAATAGACCCCATTGGACTCAAAGTTTTGTCCACTGGAATCTGGTTGAGAGTACTGGACATGTGTGGATAGTTGCCCCTTGGAAACTTGATGTTCTAAAAACTGGTATACTTGTTTCTTGGGCAAATATTTGTTTTAAAAACATCAAATTTCCGTGCCCAGGCGAATATCAGCCGAATGTTTCTCGACAGAAACACTCCATGGTTTAAACAGATAGTGAGTACTAGCGTAACCAATCAGAGAACAGCATTCGTGATAGAGCGCTTGCAAATTTATACTAAGAGGTGTCAGTTGATGAGGTGAAAGATCAGAGAGGCTGAGTAACTTTTCAGTACTGATGATTTTATAGCATGGTATATTTTAATAAATGCACATTAGTAAATAAAATGTAGTTAGAATGTAGTGAAAACATTGCCTCACCCTTGGTCACACCCATCACATAACAGCATTCGGTCTTCTCTATCATAGCCACCACACACCTGCACGATGAAACTAGATGGATCATTAATTATCCCGCGTCCTAAAACAGCAATGCATCCAGAGAGATAGAGATTACAGTACCCTGGTTTTTTACTAGAAAACTTTACTGAAGATCAACTGGCATGCTAATAGTTTCTTTTTTATTTATTTCCAGTTTATTGTGGTCTTAGTCTTCAATCTTTTTTGCTCAGTGTTACTGTAGTCTTCAATCTTAATTACCGGTAAGAAAAGCCTGAAAGCTCTATTTAATACTACAAAGGGTTGTCGAATTTCACACACCTAACACCGCATTCACACTATGCCACAGGAATTCAAAGAAACAGCTTTATTTCTACTGTTAGGACTACCATTCACAGTAATTTGTCACAAAAATGGAGCTATTCGAAAACGCTCTTTAAATCAGAGGAATTTGAAAATGCCCGCTCTTTGTTTTGGTGTGGACAGACAACATTTTGAAAACAGAGCTTTGGAAAATGATGCTTTCACAATAATCATCTGATTTCTCTGATGGAGTTTTCCCCAAATGCAAAACCAACATGGCCTGCAGACTGAATCAAAATGACTGGTGATTGTATTGTGTTTTTAAATTCCTCCAGCACAGTGTGGACAGTAAACATTTGATGCGTCTTCGGTTTTCACGGGTGGATAAAAACTTTTTGAACTAAACTTCTCAAACTCATTCATAATTCATCAAGTTAAAACAAAGGAAATCACAACCGTGAAGGAGGTTTGAAAACGCTGTCTTAATTAGCATAGATTTTGATGATTTTACTTCTCCGTTTACTCCTTAGTTTTTGTTTCGATTGAGAAGACATATCAAACACTCGAGACAGTGTTTCATTGGCTATCCAAACACCTCAAATTTCGTCAAAAATACTCTGCTGCACGTTGTATTTTCAACTCTCTTCTCGGTGTTTGGATATCCTGATGAAACCCTGTTTCTCGTGTTTGATACATCTTATTAAGAAAAACTTTCCCCTGGATGGTCAAACCAGGTGGACAAAATCATCATCATAGCAGGTCAATTGCCATGCCCTTAATGAAACCCGTGACTAACACTGCTTGCACTTATCCAATGAACACACCTCACAGTAAGTAGGATCTTCCTCCACTTCATCATCATCAGCTTTTCTTTCTTCCACTGGAATCTAAAGTACATGAATAGACAGTTCAATTCATTAACCACTCTTATACTTCCCTAGAGCAATCAGTTCGCTCATTACTTCAGCCATATCAAAATTGTTAGGTCTTGAAATGCAAGAAATGGAATAATAGCAATGAAATGAAATGAAGGGCACAGATACTTGATTGGAATAGAGTTTCTGTAGTGTCCTGGAAGTAAGGTTACAAGTACAGTTTGAACAAGGAGCTCCTTACGACAGGTATTGTCCAGGATTCCCACCCTCGTTGGCATGGACATGTTAACCAGCACAAGGGACTGTTAACTGGGGTCTTTAATTATCTTTCTCTGCATGCACCAACATTTCCTTGACTAAAATGACAGGCACTGTACCTGTACTGTAAGAGCTGGCCCTGTGAATGCTAACTACAGCTGTTGAAGTCTGTAGTTGTAAAGTAACTACCCAATCCCTGAAGGTCTGAACCACAACAACTCAGTTTGGAATTCTTTGTTTCAGGAGGGTGCAGGGGGTAATAAGAGGGAAACAAAGCCCTCGTATGGGAGGAGGAGACGATGCACAGAAAGCTGACTGGCTGAAAGACTACAAAGAATGGGCAAAAGTTGACTAAGAGGCGCGACATGTACATGTAACTGTATTCGCTGAGAAGATAACTTAATTACTGGTAAGATCTCTGCCATGTCACTAACAATTTATTCAATGTTACAGTAATGTTAATAATAAGGATATGCATATCAAAGAACATTATTAATAATAGTTCACAACTTCAAAATTTTCAACGATTTTGTAATATAAATACTAAGTTAAACATTTATTGCAAATTAATATCCCATGTCTAGTACTTACCCTTTGCAAGATAGGTCCCTTCCTTGTAGCATGAACCAATATTTCAGTGAATGGTTTGCGCCCCACTGGGCAAGTGGTGGCGTTCTGCAAAAAAACAAAACAAAAAACAAAGAACAAAAAAAAATGCTGTCACTAAAAACACAATTCATTATCCAGTACGTAATAAAACCATAACTTTGTGATAATTATTCCTGTCTGCCCAAAACAACAATTTAACTAGTAATAGTTTTCACTAAAGCTGCCCCCGCTTTCTTTTATTTCTGCTCATTGAAACAATAATATTGAACGTTATTGTTCTAGTCAGATACTAAAAAAAAAACAATTGTCTTGATATGAACTCTTTTTTATATAAGAATATATTTTGACATGATATCTTGGCCTCGCTACGAAAAGTGGTGTCCAGAGCACATGCACAATGTGCTGAACGCGATCCAGATCCAGAAACCAAACACTTGGACTTGATAGCCTAATAAATGCTAAATAAAACGAAAATGCCATAAGCTATAATGTAAGAATAATACAAGAATATTTTCAGCCTAAAATCGGCACAAAAATAAGAATATTCAGTCTGGGCCGGAAAAATAACATCCTTAGAAAAGAAAAGAGTGTACGAGCAAACGTATCTTGAAAGCATAACAGAAGTGAAATGTAAACAAAAGTATCGCGTTACAGTCGCCATATATGCAAATTAGAGTCAAGCTTTTTGTCCTCAATGAAAACGCCGCAAAACATTTACATTTGGATCCCTGCCGTAAGATTACTCAGTGAAGATAAGCCATCCAAATAAACGAGATGCCAAATGAATATTTCAAACTTTATTCCTCCAGAGCTAACATTTGAGAGAACCTAAAACATATCTTGCAATATCAAGAGAAAAAAACTGGCAAAAAAACCAGAGGTGTCAAACTCTGCAAATTACAAGCAGACAACAGCGGAAGCCACATAGAAATATGACCTCTAACGGCTTTACTCTGACGAAATGTCTCCCTGAAAACACAGGATTAGTGCTTAGCGAAATATTCAAAGATCCTCCGATCGTACCATACAAAAGGGGCAAAACTTCCTAAGCGGCTACTACACGTAAATGGGAGTCGCGCAGGCCTGTCACCTTATTGTTATCCTTGGGTAATTCTGACGATCGGAAGGTACTGTTAGTATTGATTGCAAATGAACCACACTGGCCTCGAATTTCGATCTAGTATACTTCAGGACTCTCTGAGCTGTTTTCCCCCCAAAATCCATCTTCAGGTTCTCTGAAAGCGTTTTCAATTTGTTTTAGATCATAATCTCGGCCATTTCGAAGCGAACTTATTTGATCGCGCTGAAATAGTAATGGAGGCCGGCAAATACAAACGCTTTTCAGGGATGCTTGAACTCGAGATCTAAACCAAGGACAAAGCTCGTGGCAAAGACGCCGATCCCGCAAGTCCTCGCGCCCGTGTCCCTTTGCTGGTCTCCCATGAGCGTTTGCGGGAAAAACGTCGATACCTTGCGGGCGTGCAAGCGATCAAATCGAGATTTTTTGCGGCTATATACCGGAAATACCTACATTCTCTCTTCTTCTCTCTCTATTACGCGGGGAGTCCTAAGGTGCCTCCTCGGGTTTTTGGCCCTCTGGGGCCAAAAACCCTGCGGGGGCAACAACACTTTCTTACTTTGCAAAAAATTCATACAACATGGTATGCATGTACAGCACATGAAGACATTTATCATCAGGTTTTGAAGTAAACAAATCTTTTGTCAGGCCACCCTCATATATTATGTTTTGCTGAAAACAGATGCATCATCACTCACAAGAGTCAGCTACCAGTATACCAAAGTGACCACTGTGTACTCCTCACCTTCGCCCACTCCTGGATGCACTCAAAACAGAATACATGTGGACAGTTGTTGGGTGTCCCAAGCAGCTGTTCCTTGAGTGACATCAAACACACAGGACATTGGTCAGTATGGCTGGACAACTTCTCGTCACCAGAATCTTGTAAGCTTATGTCACCAAGCACATCATCCACTTCATCATTCTCTTCATGTGTTGATTGCCAAGAGTTTGAAAGTAAATGGGATTCAGTTAATGCCACCATGTATATTTTAACGTACTGAGCTTTAAATCTAAGTTTCGTGTTTCTTGACTACCAACATTTTTAAGGGCTACATAATCTTCTCTGAGGTTGTAACAAACGGATCAACAAAGATATAAAAAATACAAAATTTTCCACAAAGTTGTCACTTGTCGTCGTGGAAATGTACATGCACATTGTGTATTACACATTTCCCAACTTCTGGCACCAGGAGATTTCTGCTTGCTTCTGATTTCTCATAGCTGTACTTCCTTATTCAATTCCTTATCCAGTTCCAATCCTGTTCTGTTCTAAATTAAATACTTCAAATTGACCATGTAGCCTTAATGAACTAATGAATACAAGTTTCTCGATTAGCCTCGATTAGCTTTGCTACCTGCGGTGCTAGATCTGTCTGTCTACTTTAAAATGTGTAAATGTAATAATAAAGTTGAAGTTGAAGTTGACTTGCAGCCTCAGGCTACTTTGATTAAGTCCATGTCATAAAAGAACATCCCTTCTGCTAGATACACCTACAGCTGTACAATTTAGGCACTTCCCTAAGCTAATCTGCATGTACTGATCATGAATTTAACACGGTTGAATGTAGACATACTTATATTTGAACACACATATACCGTTTACCTTCATTTCCTTCATCCTCATTCTTCAGCAGATTGATAGTCATCATCCTCATCATCATCATCGTCCTCCTCTTCATCATCATCCTCATCATCACTCACATTATCTTCACTATCATTGCCATCATCAAATGCCTCTGAAGCACTTCTTTTCTTCGTCCACACTTTATAGCTTGCCTTTTCTTCTGGACTAACAACAAACCTTCAAAATCCTCTTCATCACTAGCTGTTGCTGTCAAGGAAAGCTGCATTCTGAAATTAAATGTGTCCCAAAAAATTATTAAAAGCGTAGAGTTTGTGAGCCTCTACAACCTGTACTCCCTCCATATAGCACAGCCTCTCTCCATATTATACTTCCTTCTCAACTCTGTAAGTAAAGAAGCCTTAGAGCATTGTCAAGCCCAACAGAGAGTCTTACTCCTGTTCTACACTAGTCTACTCTATTCAATGATACTCTACTCTATGCTACTCTACTGTACTCTACTCTACGTTCCTTTACGCTTCTCTACGCTCCTCTACGCTCCTCTACCCTCTACCCCTCTACGCCTCTACGCCTCTACGCCTCTACGCCTCCACACCTCTACGCCTCTAACCCTCCACACCTCTATGCGTCTACACTTCCACACCTTTGAGGTGTTGAGGTGTAGAGGTGTGGAGGCGTAGAGCTGTAGAGGCCTGGAGGCCGTAGAGGTGTAGAGGTTAGAGGCGTAGAGGCTAGAGGCGTAGAGGCGTAGAGGGTAGAGGTGTAGAGGCGTAGAGGCGTAGAGGCGTAGAGGCGTAGAGGCGTAGAGGCGTAGAGGCGTAGAGGCGTAGAGGCGTAGAGGCGTAGAGGCGTAGAGGGTAGAGGGGTAGAGGTGTAGAGGTGTAGAGGTGTAGAGGTGTAGAGGGTAGAGGTGTAGAGGTGTAGAGGGGTAGAGGGTAGAGGGTAGAGGGTACAGGTGTAGAGGCGTAGAGGCGTAGAGGCGTAGAGGCGTAGAGGCGTAGAGGGGTAGAGGTCGTAGAGGCGTAGAGGCGTAGAGGCGTAGAGGCGTAGAGGGGTAGAGGTATAGAGGCGTAGAGGCGTAGAGGCGTAGAGGCGTAGAGGCGTAGAGGCGTAGAGGTGTAGAGGTGTAGAGGTGTAGAGGTGTAAGAGGCGATAGAGGGTAGAGGTGTAGAGGGGTAGAGGCGTAGAGGCGTAGAGGCGTAGAGGCGTAGAGGGGTAGAGGCGTGGAGGGGTAGAGGCGTGGAGGCGTGAGGCGTAGAGGCGTAGAGGGTAGAGGGTAGAGGGGTAGAGGTGTAGAGGTGTAGAGGTGTAGAGGTGTAGAGGGGTAGAGGGTAGAGGGGTAGAGGCGTAGAGGCGTTAGAGGCGTAGAGGCGTAGAGCGTAGAGGCGTAGAGGCGTAGAGGCGTAGAGGCGTAGAGGCGTAGAGGCGTAGAGGCGTAGAGGCGTAGAGGCGTAGAGGCGTAGAGGCGTAGAGGCGTAGAGGCGTAGAGGCGTAGAGGTGTAGAGGTGTAGAGGTGTACAGGTGTAGAGGTGTACAGGTGTACAGGTGTACAGGTGTAGCAGGTGTACAGGTGTACAGGTGTACAGGTGTAGAGGTGTAGAGGCGTGGAGGTGTGGAGGTGTGAGGTGTAGAGGTGTAGAGGGATAGAGGTGTTGAGGTGTAGAGGTGCTTTTTATGTATATTTGTGTAGAAAAATATTAATACTATACGCGTTTCATAGAAACCCGTAGAGGTGAAACAGGAGCCAAAACTCTACACTTTTCATCGATCACATTTGGTGCCAGGTATATCTGAAATACACACATAATGAAGACAAACAGGGCAAATTTCAAGAACTTGGTTTGCTGCCTCTAAAGTTAGGTACATGTAACACACAATAATATTACGTGTAAGAGAAAAAAGAATTTAAGCACAGCAAAAACATGTCACTGTAAGTACTTCTTAATGATGCTTTTCTACCTAAGAAAACTATAATTTTCAGTTTTCCTTTAAATTTGAAACAAATAAAGCTCCTAAGAAGAATTCTACTAGTATACTAATGCAAATGCTGCAATCTGATTGGCTGAGCTACTCGTATAATATCAGCCATTAGAATGCAGTGGCTGCCAGTCATCTATGAAATGCGATGTTTTTAATAGTTTTTCCAAGTTTTGGAAGGAATTTTAGATGTAAACGGGTAATTAAATTCCTGAGAAGACTAAAAGAAGCACATTTACGGTTTCTTAACTTTAAAACTTGAAAATATTGAAAATTTAAAGAGGGTACGCGTGTAAACAACTGCAAATTTGCCAAGGACAGTTCAATACGTGTAACTTTGTTTCAGGGTAAAGTTCAATAATATTCGTGGGAAAATCATTGGAAACCGTTATCTGCCTTAATTTCAGTTAGAATTCTACTAATTCAGACCTTTTCTTTTCCTTGTTGATGCTATTTATTTAAAACGCCTCTATAAATAAAACGATGAAATTGCACAAGCAAAAATCACAGCTCGGTACAAAAAAGTAGTAAAGTACAGTGTTTTTCGGTATTAGTTCATCACTTTATGGCACTAGCATTACCTGTAAATATTCCATTGGTATTCAACAACTTAATTTACTTCCTTTCAGAAAGATTTTTCCCAAAGAACCGTGAGATTGGGAGCCTTGTCTGGAGACCGTGAGAAATGACAAAAAAATTGTGAGACTGATGGCAAAACCGTGAGAGTTGGCAGGTCTGGATTATTCGCTCTCGATTTCTATAAGGTGATAGTTGATTCGGCCTTCGGCCTCATCAACTATCACCTCATAGAAATCTTGAGCTCATAATTTAATTGTTAATTAGTTTTCAGATTGGTGGATAGTTACATGATACTCATATGACAATGTGGAATGATGCCCATAGTAACCTACACTGTATCAACAGCAATTAC
>JAHPZR010001011.1:40000-42500 GCA_019787425.1 Platygyra sinensis | reverse complement strand
GTCGCGCCCTGCTAAGTCGGGGAACAGAGCTCCAATTATGTTTGTTAACTCTGCCAAATTTCAGTTGCTTTCAATCAAAGCTCTCAGAAATCACTTTATTTTTGATTCGCGTATGCTAAAAATCCGTCCAATTTTTCCTCTTTTGATCAGCTCGTTCGGTCAAATCTAGTCTGCCATGTTTACTTGCTCTCTCAGATGTTGCATTGCTTTAAGGGACACTAATTTCGTCAAAGATTCGTGGAAAAATGACAAATTTTAAGCGTGTTTCGTGTTGCTGAGTCAAAACAATGGAAGGCTCCCTAGCACCTCTTGGTGCGCATTATACTTGCGTGTTCATCAATCCGCATCTCGTGTAATACCCAAAAGTGCATGCGAACAGACTCCGCTGTGCAATTGTATGCGGCTGCAAATCCAATATAGTGGTCGGATATGCCACCCTTGACAACGGCATTCAACCAGTTATTACTCCAAAACCAGAGCACAGATAAGCTCCAAAATTTGGGATTGTTCATAGATATGTCCGAAGATTAATTGAATTGAAAATGAAGGTAAGTTGTTTTTTTAACCCCTGACCCGTTCGTACTACCTTAAAATCAAAGTGCTAGCCGCCAAATAATTTTCGAGAACTGCAGCTTTCAAAGCGACCAGCATCCACGGCCAAGATTTCATTGCAACTGTCATGCTGTTTGCTCCACCCTGATTGGATGCATTCTTAAGCATTACCCAGTCTGTGTGGAGTAACAGCGTGAGTGCAGATGAGCTTTCAGAATATCACAAACAGTATTAAAAAGCCGATCAAATGGTGAGTTTAACAACGTAAAACGATTTTCAAGGAGCATTATTTTAAACATCTAACAAGCAGTTTCGTCAGTTTAACGGAGGAGCATGTCAGTGAACATCAATTGAAAACAGATACAAAATATCTTATTGTCATAAATTAATGGTGACACGATGCGGTCGCGGTCAACCGTGAATGAAAGGTTTTCACATGTGAGAATAGTTTATTATGTCGACTTCAGTACGCTTTTTTTGAAACAGAAGATTTATAAGCTCATTAGCCTTTGGCAAAATACTCTAATCAAGTAGCTCATGTTGACTATCCCTCTGACTTCCTAAATGACATAAAAACATCTTCCACATAAATTTCACTCACAGCACTTCACTTTCCCATGGAAACTATACCGTTGTATCACATCGTTTGAATTCTCCTCAATTCTCTCGACTGTTGACCTTTAAAAACATTTAATCACAGCTTGAATCATTCGAAAATTCATACAGCTTGTCAATTTTGTGATTTCCATGATCAGTGTCTTCTTTTTCTTTTTCGGCAATGGAGTATGGTTAAACCTGTATGAGTGGGCACTTTCGGTAAATGAGCTATTTTCTTAAAAGAGACTTCTCTCAGGCACCCTCTGTTTATAAAAGCATTTGTGCGAGAATTTATTCAATGTAGAGCACTTCTGCGATAAGATATTGAGTACTTAGGTCAGAATTCAAAGAATAACTAACTTGACACGGTGCAATCAACCACAAAACGGCCTTAAACGCCTGATGTTCAAAGCCCGGGGGGTGGGGGGGGGGAACTCCTAAATGCAAAGGTTGAGAAATTGTCGTCGTCTCAGGTACAAATCAAGGATTGTCTCACTTACAGTGTTGATGATGAGACATCACCATTTTTAGCTGTCAAAGTATCGTTCAGGGTGCACTAGAAGAAATAATAATTAAAAGAAACGTTCTTATTCATTAATTTCTCGGTTTTCAGGCTTGATTTCTACTGAGCTCTCAATTACGCAAGTCGGGTCTACAAGTGCCCATGGGATCCTCTATTGAACAATAGCTAGTAATCGAACCTATTCCGTTTTAATTGGTATCTTTTAGGGGTATAAATGAAGCTCAGGCAATTTCCCCTCTAGTCTCCCGTAGGAGTTACATTCAAATTTCCCGAAGAGCATTCCTTGTGACTTTTTCATATGGAGGCTCCCCCCAGGTTTCTAACAGGCAGTGATGGAGTGAAGGAGTGAAATCGGACCCACCACAACAACTTGGAAAATAGTAAATATTTTCCAAGTTAAAAAAACAGGAACTGATTTTGATTGGTATATTTTTCAAACTTCTGCATAATGTCTGTGGCTTTTTGCAGTGAGGTTTAAGTGTTTCAAACAGTCAAGAGTATACTTGGGCTGATCTTCCTCAAACTAAGCTAGCCACATGATATCATCAAAGCTTGGAATGTATGGTTTATCCACACACAAGACTTGAGAATGATGCATATATGCATGCATGAATTGGTACTGCTGTACTACAGTTACAGTTTAAAAAAGAATTGCACCATATACACTGGCACTTAACTGACTGCCGACAAGGTGTGAAAGTCACCAAATGACATGCCTGATTCAAAATAAATTGATAGTCAAAAGTATAGAGTGCTTTATCGCTTTCTATAGTAAGACACTCCTCTTTAAATCGAGAAAGCAATTGACGCTGTAAATTCAGTAGGAAT
>JAHPZR010001011.1:22500-32500 GCA_019787425.1 Platygyra sinensis | reverse complement strand
ATAATAATACTTATGGACACAATCAAGATGGCT
This sequence comes from Platygyra sinensis, assembly GCA_019787425.1. Classification (NCBI taxonomy): domain Eukaryota; kingdom Metazoa; phylum Cnidaria; class Anthozoa; order Scleractinia; family Merulinidae; genus Platygyra; species Platygyra sinensis. The sequence goes on along the minus strand of JAHPZR010001011.1, from coordinate 32,467 downwards.
GGATATTGGCCAAGTTCTGTTTTTATTAACATTTTATGAAATGAGATGGAGTCTACATCCATAAATGTACAAAAACGGCAAACCTTGCCCAAACAAAGACCTTGAAAATTGAACCAAATCTTACAGTTCCAACTATGTTGGGGATGGCCACACAGTACAAGATTAGTCTAAATTCACATGTGGGTGTCTGTGACAAACCTGCGGAACTGCCCTTCTGAGAATACTCTTGTATTCCTCTTTGTCAATGTCCCTGTGCTTGTAGTATGCTTTTAGAACATGTTTCACTTCTTCTTCAACACGAGCTTGGCGATGAAGCTTGTCAATAAGTTCCTACGAGAAATCAGAATGCAACCACAACAATGAACAAAAATAAGAAATACAAAGGTAACATCCCTTTACATGGACTGCAATAACAGTTAAATAATAAAATGTTAGTGATGCTTCACTCGGGTTCAGGGAAATTACATGATTATTAGCTTCTTCCTCAATTGTCAGTAAGGCAACTATCACAAAAAAACATACATGTATAAGTCATCTCCTTGGCCAGGTCAGACTTCAGTTTCCATGCATTATATGTAGAATTATATGTTGACCAGTATAGTGATTGGTAGCTTGCCTCAGCCTTTTTTATCTTACCAGAACATACTTTACAGTAAACAGGTGTATATGTACTCTGTGGCCACCTGTTTTCATTACGCTTGAAAGCAAAAAGAATGACATGAAAAATAATTGAGAACAAATTGAAAAAACAAAAAAAAATAATGAAAGAAAAAGAAAACCAAAGTTGCTTCTTAAAACTGACATGTCCACGGACTTGCCAAGTTAGTTGTACCACTGACATTGATGGCATCAAGCAAATAGCCACTCATTGCAATACAAAACAAACAGAACAACACATGTAGCTCTAAAATTAATGCACTCAAACTCTTTTCAACTTGAAAAAAAAGTTTAATCTTGACTTGCTGATTGCAATTTGAAAATAAGTTGCAAACCCTTGAAGCTATAAAATGTACATGTAAAGGGCTATACATGTCTCATTGCTTTTAATTAGTAACTTGCAATGTCAAGAAAATGACTTTAATTTAATAACTTGTTGTCCAATGACTATCAACTGAAAAAAGAGTTGCACTATTGATTTTATCAAAACAGAATATTGTTATCAGTGCATGTTGGAAACTCTTCCAAGCCACCTAAAATGTACAGTACATTGGAATAAACAAAGGACCATCTTACATTAACAAGTAAACCTAACAACACTACAGCTGTAATTCATATCTTTACCAGGAAGAATTCTCAAGTTTTCATTATAACAAGTTCATTAACACACAGGCGGCCCAAGCAAAAATATCAAAATTTCAGCTACAATCATGTCAATAATTGTTTTTCCAAATAGAAACCTTAATAAATTCACACTGTTGTAACACAACACCTCCATATACTGCAAGGTGAGAGTCAAGTTCCATGTGATTAGACTTGGTTGTTATGTAATAGTAAATAGATGCCGGCGTTAAATATGTCACGTTTCATGCCCTGGCCGTTTGCATAAAGATATAAAAAAAACAAAGCTCCTCGCATCATGAGCTTGGGCTGCCTGTGATTTACATGATGGAGAGGTATTCATCAGTCTCTTCATCATAGAAGGGATTATAGATAAGTTGCTTATAATCTTACACCATACCTGTACTTTAGTCTTCTCTTTTTGCTGTTCTTTTTGTCTCCTTCTCCTTTCTTTAGGATCAGTTATGTTATTCAAATCCTCTTCAAATTCTTCCGTAATAATTAAACCAGATTCAGGTTCATAAGGTTCTTCAAACAACGACTGCTTATTTATCACAGCCCTCTCTACAAATGTCTCTTTTGGTTTCTCTTGCTTGGTTTTCTTGACACTGCTTTGATTCTGTTTCTGCTGTTTCCAGAATTCTTCATTCAATCTGTCAATGATGTCTCCTTCTGGTGACGACATTTCCATGTCCATGGGACTTAAAACTAAATTAAAGTTGTTTTTTCCTTCTTCTTTCCTTGTTCCAAATGACTCAAATTTACCTTTCTTCACTTTATCAACATCTTTTTCACCAGAATAAAGTTTTGGGAATGTTCCAGGTGTTGGAAGAAGGCCTTGAGAACTTTTAGGGATGTCACCACTCTTAACACCAGCTAGATTTATTAGGCCTTTCCATGGCTGCCCATCAAAAGTAGGAGTGGGTAAGAGGCCCATCTGGGTCGGAGGGGAACCTAAAAGTCCCAATTGAGATGCTGCTGTGGTGTTAGGGGGCTCACAATCTCCACTTATTGGGGGAGGGGGAGGTGGGGCTTCATCCAAGAAAGGAATACTTTCCAGTTTGGAGGATAAAAATGTTGATTTGTCAGATTCCTCCAACATCTGAACTGAGGCCGCACTGTCATTTGTCATTTTACCATGGTCTGTTTTATTTGTATCCACAGAAGTACTTTTTTCTAGTACATGCACAGAATTGTTGTCTTTTGAATCTTCAGGTTTTGAAATATCCTCTTTGTCCTTCACAACAGAATCCATAGGTTTGGACTGCATGTCAGAGAGCCCAGACTGCTGAGCTTTCATTTCTTGTGGCACATTACTTTCCTTACATACTTTAATGTCTTCTTTGTTCCCATTCAGCGTTTTTTCTTCAGTTTCTTTCTTCTCTTCACCTTTAAGGGTTTCCGTCTTTGTACTTTTGATGCTGGAATGATAATAATGAAACCTAATTATAAAAAGAGTATGGTGACCTACATGTAGCATTTTTTTCTGTTGTAACTTTTGAACTGAGTAATGAATTTCTCTATGTAAAACAAATATGGACCAATTCTCAGTGTAGAACAAGATACACTTGTTTGGAAATGTGAATTTAGCAAGCAATCATCACAATAATCATGGTTATGGCAAGCCAAATGTAGCAATGTTCAATAATGCTATATTTATTCAATTCAATCCTTATTCATTCAATTTAATTTTCATATTTATTCAATTTAATCCTCGTTTATTCAATTCAATGGCTATAGTCATTCTATTCAATCCTTATTCATTTAATTCAATTTTCAGATCCATTCAATTTAATTTTTGTATTCTTTTGATTCAATTTCAATATTGGTTCAATTTAATTTCTGTATATTCATTCAATTCAATTTCTATATTCATTCAGTTCAATTTTCATATTCATTCAATTCAATCCGTCTTTATTCATTCAATGTTCGCACTCATTGATTCAATTTGGGGGTCTGGGTCAAGAGGGAAATTAGGACTTATAGTTAAGATGGCGGACGAAGATTCATAAGTGAAGAGTTTCTTTGAGCATGACATAAGCAGGACTGAGGAAATTCTGAGTCAAGATTCATTTGCTGGCAGTACGTGAACGCCACATATCTGAGGTTTTAACCCATAAAGATCTCTTAGAGAGAACGGTAAGATTACCAAGTCAGTTGGCGACCGACGAAACTCATGTAAGAGTGGTGTTTTCGGCTTTGAGAATTTCCGGCTAACTACAGAATACAGGGCCACCTATTTACATCTCATTGAATCACAAAGTGCCTATTGTAATTTGCTTCGTTCTTCAAAATATTTTGCCACATGTTTAGCAGGTGACCCGAAGTGGCCCTGCATTCTGTAGTTGCTACCAAAAATTTATATTGTGCTCATGTTATGTTAAATTTTTGAAGAAAGAGGATGATTCCAGAAAGCTGTGAGTTATTTTTATTATCATGTCTATGGCGATTAAGGGACATTTCAGATTTGCAGAGTAGAGGAATTATCGCAGTTTAGTAACAGAAACTACCTTTTAGTTTACAGAAACGGTTAGTGCTTGTTGAAATTTGAAAAAGGGTTGCCGTATGGATGAGAACTTGCTGTTGAGGATATTGCCTTGTGACTGGAAAATGTTCCTGTTGTAAATTACGAAGTTTGTGCATGAACATCTAGCTAGAAATTGTACATTGTACACCACTCTCAAATACATGTGACTGAAATATTCCTATGTTGAATAAATCATCTGTTTTTAGAGGATGAGAGATAATCTTACCTCCTTTATCAATGGCCATGGGACTACTATATACTAGTTTCCTGAGCATTTGATTTTCACTTTTATTGAGGGGAGGTATTAGGTGCAAAGACCCAGCCTTCAACCATGTCTGGATCTGGAAGTACTTGGTACCCCTTAGTTGCCCCTTCAGGGTTTTGGCCCACTAACCAAGACATAATGGGGCATTGTTAAAGAACAAAATCTGAGAATAACCCCTCCCCCTGGTAAACCACTGATATGTTACAATGTGAAGCGAATTTGCTATGGATTTACCAATATTATTATAAGCGATATTGCCCTAATTTCTGCACTTCAATCTGGAGACACTCAGTATAAATGTCTATACCAAAACTAGAAGACTCTTGCAAAGGATCAACAGAGTTTATAGATATATGGGTTGTGAGTTTATCATTATTGATGTTTGATAGCTGAACAGGGAGCACCTCAACGTTGTTATCAGATTCTTAAAGAGGTGTCTGTCCTTCAGGATTCTCACCATAAAATGCAAGTCTTCAGGGTCATCATCAAGGTTACCAATTGCAAGTGGATTGCATGGGTTCATCATTCCATTCCACCACATCTGATTCGGGGACCAGTTGTGCTCGGTTTGAACAGGATGGTCATTCAAAGAGACCATCCATTCAGATAAGGCACAGTTTGTTCTTCTTAAATGATTTTCTATCACTAAAAGCCCAGTTTGTTCCATCGCTCAAAATGTCTAGTAAAATACATGGCAAATACATCTGAAAATATCCCTCCAAAGCCTTTCGATTCTCTGGTTCCTTGTCGATGACCAAGCAATAAAACTACTCCTACCCTCACCACGGACTGCAACCATCGTATCACATACTGCAGTGTTCTCCTCACCACAGTCTACTCTAATGCGGGATGGCCACAATCCACCATCTCTTTCTATATCATTTTAGTATTCTTTAGTATCACTTTCAAAGAGATGCTAAAGCACCCCATCTCAAAGCTCTGTTTGCCTTGGAGTCTATCCAGTTCAAGCTCTCCTATACTGCTCCTTTGTACAGTGTACCCCACTGGTCTACACTACTGATGAGCCATGACGTGCTATGAAGTCGTGAATAGTACTGTCTATTTCTTCATCGGTCATGGTGCTGAAGACGGATAAATGTTCTAGGTCAAATAAACGAAATCGGCGCATTATTTCCCATGTGAAGCCTGGCCTTTGTAAATCGTTTAGTACCTCAGGCGGAATATCTACCGATGGCCGCCTATCTGGGCGTGCATTCTTTACTGTTTGACAAGGGACATTTGTTACTCGCGAAAATCTTGCCTTGATATATTGTTTCCAAAGTGTTGGAGAGAATTCTCAAGTAATTCAGAAAACACCACTCTTTACATCAGTTTCGTCGGTAACTAGTATGTTCGCCATCTGACTTAGTAATCTTACCGTTCTATCTAAGAGATCTAAGTGATCTGAGTTAAAACCTCAGATATGTGGCGTTCACGTACTGCCAGCAAATGAATCTTGACTCAGAATTTCCTCGGTCCTGCTTATGTCATGCTCAAAGAAACTCTTCACTTATGAATCTTCGTCCGCCATCTTTACTATAAGTCCTAATTTCCCTCTTGACCCAGACCCCCAAATTGAATCAATGAGTGCGAACATTGAATGAATAAAGACGGATTGAATTGAATGAATATGAAAATTGAACTGAATGAATATAGAAATTGAATTGAATGAATATACAGAAATTAAATTGAACCAATATTGAAACTGAATCAAAAGAATACAAAAATTAAATTGAATGGATCTGAAAATTGAATTAAATGAATAAGGATTGAATAGAATGACTATAGCAATTGAACTGAATAAACGAGGATTAAATTGAATAAATATGAAAATTAAATTGAATGAATAAGGATTGAATTGAATAAATATAGCAGTATTGAATATTGCTACATTTGGCTTGCCATACATGGTTCTATTATAAGGATTTATTGGGTATAAACAAGGTGCTGTTTATCCTAAACAAACACAGGGACCCCTCAATTATTGTTCCCTATATGGTATATTATTATTAACAATCAATAGGCAAAGTTTGACAAAATCTCATTGCATGTTCTATTTTCTGCAATCAGTGTAATGACCTAAATCTAATCCAGGATAAGCAAAAATTTGATTGTGAGCTGTTTTGTAACTTAACACAATTACAAGGTATTCTGTTTATGTTGTTTGACCTTCTGTGTTGAGTGTGAAAAATCTCAAGGTCTTTTGAAAATACACAAAACAAAGCAGTGAAAAACATTTGTATCCTAGAAAAAATTATACTTTGGTTAACTTTTAATCCTGGGTTAGCATTAACTGGCTTCTGAACAACCTGGCCCTGTTTACAACACGTTAACCTGACATGAGCTTGTGATCAAATCAAAAACCAATGTTTGGTCAGCAGTCAACTTCATAGAAATCATGTGACTTCAATGAGCTCTAAACTTGAGCCGGCAATATGGTCATGTGATACCGTTCAGCAGATACCTTGTTTTGACACATGTCAATTAACCGATAGCATGGATGTCCAATATCAAAGAAGGACACTATAACCCAAGGTTTAGGGTCTGTTTGAATTATGCTAAAAAAATTGAGTATAAATAATGCTTTCGCGCATCACCCGGGAAACCAAGGTGTTGTGTTCAAAATTATGCTCGGCTGGAGGTTTATGCCAGAATAAAATGAAACTTTCAACCCACCCCCCATAGGCAGGACCTATAGGCCACTTGCACTAAGAGGTTACGTGACCAACGCTTCCCTTAGACAGTGAATTGTAATGTTGCTGTTGCCAAAGATTGACAGAACACATAAAAATTACGGTATCTTACACCCAAAATTTGAGAGGAAACACAATTAAGGGAGATATTTTATGATACTTTGATTTTTCAACAAAGTAGAATGATTTGTATTGGCTGCCATGTTGGAGGACATGCTCTTGCACTCCAACATGGCGGCCAAAACTACTTCTCATGCACAACTGGTAACCATGTCAAGCCAAACCATGCAGGTAGCCATGCCAAGCTGAACCATGCAGCCTGACCTTTATTAAACCACATTCAAAATGCAGTTAAACCAAAACAATAAACTAGACAATGGAAAAAAAACTAGAAACATCTGCAACCAACTCACATACTACATCAATAAAAAAACAAATTTGAAAAGGTACATTTATAGCAGGATGAAAAACTAGTCCAGAAAAATAATTTGAAAACTGCGGTAACTCAAACTGAATACAAATAAATATCCCCACAACAAACATGAAATGGAAAAAAAATAACTTGCAGGAAAAACTCCAAAAAACTAGAAGGGTGGGTGGGTGGGAGGTCAGGCAATGGCGAACGGCAACAAGAAAAGTGAGCAATCTCATGAGCCATGTGACCTATACCCCTGCACACTAGCACCCAGACTCCCAGATGTGTGTGAGAAAAACGTTTTCCGCTTCTTTTGTACTTCAGCTAGCGGAAAACAACACTCTTTGCTTATATCTTGTTAAAATAATGTTTGATAGTTAAATTCAGATGCACTATAAATGTTGCCACATCATCTTTTCAACATTTTGCTTGAACTTTAAGTGCAAAATTTGTGTCTGAAAGCGCTAATTCATAAAAAATCAAGTTTTGGTCACGTGACCAACTAGGGACTTTCTCATTTTAAGCAAATGGTGCAGGTTTGAAAAACCAAATCACTATTATTTTGTTTAAGAGATGACCGACTAATAGTGTTTCGAAGGCAAACTCATGGAACTTTCATTTTCATAAAAATGATGTCACATGACCTCTTAGTGCAAGTGGTCTATTACTAAACATTCCTAGTCATTTGGAAGCCATGGTTTAATAGGTAACCAGGCCTCTGATTATGAAAATGCACTGGGTACGGGTCTAAGGTATCAGGTTCCTAAAATATTCCCACTTTTATCAACTTTGTACATTCTAGAGTGAGTTGCTGGCAAACTTCGAGAAACTTCTCACAGTTTTCAGAAACAGCCACATTATGCTGCAAAATATTAGTATTATGCCAGCATTATGCCAGCATTATGCCTGATGCTCCAGATACAGTTTTATGCTCAAAATTATGCCGGCATAATCCAATAGACCCTACCAAGGGTAGAATGTACATCTGTACAACCTACATGATCGTATAGTATGGCTGCCGCTTGAACGACTCTGCTGTGGTTGTTGTGCATACCTGCCCACTAGCAATACTGCTAGCTACATTCATGACAACCATGAGGAAATCAATTCACAGGTTTCTTTTTCTTTCCTATAATTTATGGGTGTGGAGCTCTGCCATAAACAAAAAGTTTGAACAATATCTTATACTACAATATGAGCTGGAAAGTCTACCATTTTCCCTTGGCAAAGGGAATAAAAAACAGTAAAATCTGAGAAACAATGAGATGTTAAGACTCTTGTTTGAAAGAGACTGAGAATTTTGACTGATTTTACACAAAGAAACACTAAAAGGAGATTGGATCAAAAGTGAACATTTGAGACCCTAAACTTACAATAATGTTACAATCCAATTAATACCCCTGGCAATTATTTTAATGCAGCCAAAAATAACTGAATTTCTCTCTTTTTATCTCATTTACTAAATTCCATTTCAATAGTTTGAACTTAATTGTTAAAAACAATAACAAACTAATCCTCAATCATGTGATTTTAGGTGAGTTGATACATGTACAGTACATGTACAGCCCTCATATCTCATTCTATAAGCTTACAATGTAATGGAAATCTTACCTTTCTTCACGACTTGTTTTTTTAAAATCTGGAGTCTTTGGATCCGACAGATCTTTTCCAAAAAGAACATCCTCTACACTCTTGTCAGCTCCTTCTCTGGGTGACAAATGTTCAGTGAAAACAAAATCAAATTCATCCTCCCAGGCTTTCAATGGGCTGCAAGAGGGAGAGCGTTGCTTCTCCAAATCTTCCTTGGGTGGAACACTGGATAATGATTCTTTCTGTTTTTCTGTTGCTGGTGATTTTTCTATTACAGGAAGTGGTGACTTTTCAATTGCTGGTGACTCTTCCACAGCTGGACTCTTTTCCTTTACTGGTGATGTTTGCACTGCGACTTTGTCTTCAAATGAAAGTTCATCTGGTTTCTTTGTCTTAGACAAAGGGATGTTTGTAAAGTGCCCAGAGTCCAAGCTATCTGAAGCTGATGAGGTACGATAAGATGATTTTCTTGTTGGTGAGGGGCTGTCTTTGCGATCCCTTTTATCTGGAGATCTGACTTTTCTGGCTGATGACTTTTTATTAGGCGATCTCCCTTTTTTCTCAGAAGCAACTTTTCTTTTCTTTACTGGTGAATGGGAACGTCTCTTTGGTGATCTAAATCTTCTGTGTTCGGGAGAGGGATCTCTTTGTTTATGAGGTGACATGCTTCTTGATAACTTCCTCTTTCTTGATGACGGTGAATCTCTTCTAGATGATGTGGTTTTTGAAGTTGATGAGCGGCTCATTTTCCTCTTATTTGATGGGGAGGTGCTTCTGTTCCGAGACCTGCTCCTGGAAGGGTAAGATTTTGAATGTTTATTTCTTTTTGAACTTGAACGTTTCCTGCTCGATGAACGACTTCTTGACCTCCTTGATTTCTCTTTGTAATATTTTGACTTTTTCCTTTTATCTTGTGATCGACTTCTACTGCGATGATAGCGATGCCCTGAACCTCTGTCTGTGCTTCTACTTTTAGACCGTTTTTGAGACTTCCGTTTAACAGGAATTTCTTGGCTTCTACTCCTACTTCTACTCTGGCTTTTAGTTCTGTTGTGTTTTCTTTCTTTCTTTTCCTTGTCATCTACTAAACAAAAGAGGATTAAAAAAATAATAAAAATAAAACTAAAGGCTTATTATGCTAACAGTAGGAAATTTATGTGCACCTTTGTGCCACCATCCAGTACATGAGCCTCTGAGCA
>JAHPZR010001011.1:0-17500 GCA_019787425.1 Platygyra sinensis | reverse complement strand
TTCAATTTTCTGCGTTATCACAAACTCTATGAGAAACTCAATATTTGAACAAAGGCACGAGGGTGATTCATTAATTTTTGTACCGTTTTTACGCGGCAGTTTTTGAGCCCAAATCTCTGAGTTATGAAATGTTTTGCAAATCTATGGGTCGTGACTCACTGCGCGATTGTGACAACTGTATACTGAAACTGAAAGCAAGCACGACGCTGGTTATAATTTTAAGTAACTGCAGAATACCCTGCCACTCCATAACCACTTCATTTACATGTGTTGGTGTGCTTCGAAGAACATAGCCTGTGAAAACGGCCATCCTTCTTCGCTCCTGCCCCGAGTGGGAGTGAAGAAGGACGGCTGACTTCGCTGGCTATGAAGAACGCGGTAAATAACAATAGTTGTTATTCTTATTCCGGGGCGTTACAAATCAATCAAAATCAACGATCAAAAAGCTAATCGATATATCGATATTGAGCAATTATTGAATGAGGCTGAGTAGGATATGAAGAATTCTGCAGATCAAGGAGGGTGTTATCCACCTCGGCCTTCGGCCTCTGTGGATAACACCCTCCTTGATCTGCAGAATTCTTCATATCCTACTCAGCCTCATTCAATAATTGCTTTATTATTCATTCAAAATATTTCCCCATTCTTAAAGGAGTTTCGCCATTTCCCTCTTTTTTTTCTGCTCACCAAAACAAACACAATCTCGTCCCCAGGTTTTCTCGGTCAACGGTTCAATAATCTGCTGCGGGCTGCACTTTTGACGTCATCGGTTCAATAATTTTCAGTGGGCTGCACTTTTGACGTCATTGATTCAATATGACTAAGATTCTTTCCAAATTTGGTAAACAGCAGCTGGTTATGGTGAATTATGCATGCGGTTTTAACCAATCAGAAACGGGGAAATATTTTGAATGAATAATAATTAACAATTAGATTATGAGCTCGAGATTCCTATGAGGTGATAGTTGATGAGGCCGAAGGCCGAATCAACTATCACCTCATAGGAATCGAGAGCGAATAATCTAATTGTTTTAGTAGAATTCTTTCTAAAGATTACTTCAAATAACGGTTTCCAATTATTTCTCGACGTATTATTAAACTTTGCGCCTTAAAAGGATCGCCCGGATTGAATTGGCATTTAACATTGTAGTGTGTACACGCGCGCATCATTTTTTTTCGATAATTTTAACTTTTTTTAAGTCAAGAAACAGTAAATGTCCTTCGTTTAGTCTTCTCAGGATTTTAATCATCCATTTTCATCAAAATTGTCCTCCAAAACTTTAGCAAAACGAGAAAACGCCGCCATTTTGTAGACTAGCTCCAGCCACTGCACACTAATGGCTGATAGTGTGCAATGGCTCAGCCAATCAGATTACAGCATTTGCATTAGTATACTAGTAGAATTCTACTAATACTCGATATTATTCGATACTGATCAATCGATTAGTTAAAATAATCAATAAATATTGATAATCACATGATTTGGGAATCAGAAGATCGCTTTTGATTGATTACTAGAGTAGAACCAATTGTAAGCTTTACAAATCTCGGAATGAAAAATGGGATTCGAAATCAAACAACAAATAAAACTGTATCCTACCTGACCTCCGATCTAGTTTCTGATAAAGCCAGTGTCATTTGACAGTATTTGGACACTGTTTGACAGCATATATTGACACATATAGACGAAATATATGGAGCAAGGTCCAAAGTTCGACCAAGCGAAGTACAAAAATCTGAAGGAAACCTGTAGCACACTGACCACACGGTTGTAGTGCAAGAATCTCCTTCGCAATTCTAAACTGAAGTACTTAAGTTATCCAGAGCACTATTTAGGATCATCAGCGAGCTCTGGTCTAACCGGCTCGTTGTTAAGTATACTCTGGTAAGTCGGCTGAATTTTTGCCCCTCCTAATCCTGTATCACTTGTTCCCAGTGCCTTATACGCTTCACGTCACATCACTTAGTCACATGATCAGTATTACACGGGTTCAGTTCTATTTCCAGCTGCTTGATCACAGCTTGAGTATATATTGTTGTCTTGTGTTAAAAAGATTAAAACTTTCAAACTTATAAGTTAAAGGGGTGGATGTCCAAGGCTGCTCAATTTAAAACAATGTGTTTAAGAGGTGGTTGAACTGGCTCAGCGAATTCAAGGTGCAAGCTTTGGAACTCTCACGCCACTAAAGCCAGTTCCCGATTAAACCAGACCAAGTCTCCCTACCACCTATCTAACTTCTTCTAACTTACTTATTTGCCTCTTAATTTTATATCCAACTACTACGATCTTTAAACTCATTTTCAATTTTCAGGACTCAGCTTTGGGATCTCTAATCCAAGCTCGCAGACGTGAGGAGGAACGATGTATTCTTTCAATAAAAATTGATAGAAATTGATAAAAATTGATAGAAATCAAACTTAATTTAAATAATCGATCAAAATTGATAATCACACCAGCTTTTGCGATCAATTTTTATCGATTTTCGATAATAATCACTTAATTAGCATCGAAAATAATCGATTTTTATCGTTATTTATCGAGTATCGAAAATATTGATTTGTAACGCCCTGCTTATTCAGTGAGATGCAAATAAGTGGCAGGGTATTAGCCCTGATCAGGCTTTTTGCTTTCTTTTCAGTTTACAATATTTGCTTTGTTGTACCATATCCCTCCACGCATGCATGACTTTGATTGTGACTTGAAAAAGATGATTAGTTCTTTATTTACATGTAGTCTTTAATTAATTTGATGAAGACAAGGTCACAGATGAAGAGTGATTTTAAAAGCTTAAAAAATGATTCTGTCACCCTGTTGTTTAATATATCAGTCAAAGTCCTCAAAAGGCACATTAAACAGCCAGTGAACAAAGCTTTTGTTAGGTGCAGTACACTGTTCACTCATTGGCCCTTATCTTTGACTGCCTACATCAAATACCGCTATTTTACGTTGCAAATCATTGAAGATATAGATTGTATGAAAATTGATTTACATGTATGTTCAACAGTTCGATTATAAGCTTGAGATTTCTTGTGTGTGATAATAATATATTATTGACAATGGCACAACCTACATGTAAGTCAACTACAGTGTACGTAGCTTTCTGATGCATAGAAATTGAGAGTGAATAATCCAATCATTGTTTAAGTATAAATGTAAAAATCAAGTAGACAGACATTAAGGTGCAGTATACAGTCTCTTACAATAATATGTGAATTTGTGTATTTGAGTTAAATTGTCCATGTTTGCAATTTGCAGGACTGATTCAACTAAAATGTGTTCTTGGGTAATTGTCCACTTCACTGGTGGATTATTTTTGTTTTCTTTCAGTTTACTATCCTGTAAGCATTATATTCCTGAAAACTCCCCCCCCCCCCAAAAAAAAAAAAAAAAAAAAAAGAATTGATTTACATGTACTACTGATTGCTTTAATACCCATAACCAGAGGTCAATTACCCCCCATGGATAAAAGTACCTCCTCCTGTGAAAAACTTAGTATCAAATTTAAACTAGGTCAATAACTTACGTTTATTGCCAAGGTTGTGTGTTGTGGGTTGGTGATCTCCGACTGTGTGTGACAGAAATAACAAGATTTTGATTCTGATCTATCAAAAATAAAAATCATGTATACTTCATTCCTTTATAAAAAACATATCTACAAAGAAAAATATATTTTTCACTCACCTTTGTGATTCAGTTTAATCCCTATTAAGCAGCCACCCAGGAGAAAGAAAGAAAGTTGAGTGACCAGTGACTTAATAGGGGTTTGTCATGCATTAGCACAAGATTAGACGTAGTTCTTGCATCAAGTCATTAATGATAAATTTGTGTTTGAATGATTTTATCAGTGAAAACTGTTGACCCCTTTGATAAAACGAAGACTTGCTGCAATTACTGACAATAGAAAACTCTTGTTATCTGCAGTGTGCTACCTGGAGTTATAATGTAATAGGATTGATCAATTTGTTTTTAGGCTTAATTCATGGGAAAGTAGAAATATGGAGAAAGGAAAAGATAAAGGAATCCAGAAAGATGGTGAGTATTTTTTTTTTGAAATTTAAGAAGTGAGGACCCACATAGAGCACTGAAGATCTATAATTGCCACTATTTTCCCTTTTTTTTCAAGCAATAATTCGGTTTCCTGCTCTTAATCCTTTTTCTGGCTCACTGCTCTGCACATGTAGTTTCACCTTTAATATGTCTACCATGTTATATGGGAGAGGAACGGTTTAGGGAGGAGGGGGAAAGGACCAAAGCAAGATAGGGAGGAGAGAGAAAAGAAGAAAAAAATAGGGAGATACGTAGGAGAAGCGGTCAGGATTAAAAGGGAGGAAAAAGAATGTTCTTTAACAAAATGTGACATGAATGTTGAAGACCTTTAGGTAGCTTTAATTCAAGGACCTTACTTACTCACAGATGAGGGCAGCTTTGGCCGCAAATGTCAAGTTAAAGTGTATGTAAGAGGTCTTGTATGTAGTCTCAACAATTTCTTACCCTCCCCTTGTGTGTCTTGTGAGGTGACATCAGTTGAACACTGCACCCAGTCTTAGCTGAATGGTGACAACAGCAGCAGTGATCTGTCTGATTTGGTGTTTTCATTAGGTCCCCATAAAATAAATCAGGCCATCTGATAGGGTGCGGAAAAAAATGAAAAATTATGCAAAAATTTTTGGCAATATTATGCGGAAGAAAGTGACGATTATGCGGAAAAGATGCCAGATTATGCGGAAATTTTTACATTAATATTAAAAGTTGTTCCCTTGGCTTAATTTCAAATGTATAAAATGCTCGTAAACATGTTACCGAGAATTTAACTCCTTCATGACATGTTTGACCTTTTGCTGCCATTCGTGGACGGCTATTTCTTCGTTCAACGCAGTTTGTCTATAGTTTTTTTGTCCAAAGCTTAGTAACCAGGCATTGAATCGGACGAGGAAAACTGGATGCCGGAACTCTGAAAACTAAAACCGCAGGCCTATTGCCTGATTTCATACCGTGAGGGACTAGGTACGAGTCTGTTAATTATGGGATTAGCAACTATTTGATCCCCATAGTCAGAAAGAGCACACCGAGATTCATAAAATCCCCAAGTTTGATGTTAATCAGGCTAGTCTTGACTGAGATACAGGCATTTAAAAGCGTAAAAAATTTACGAAGAAATGTATGGAAAACCGGACAAATGCGGACAAAAGTCCGGATTTGTCCGGTTTTCTATACATTTGTTTGTAATTTTTTAAATTTTGTAATTTTGTAATTTTGTAATTTTTTAAATTTTTTAAACGTTTTTAAATGCCTCTATCTCAGTCAAGACTAACCTGATTAACACCAAACTTGGGGATTTTATGAATCTCGGTGTGCTCTTTCTGACTATGGGGATCAATAGTTGCTAATCCCATAATTAACAGACTCGTACCTAGTCCCTCACGGTATGAAATCAGGCAATCACCAGAAGATGCCTGTGGAACGCCTGGAGGTTTAAAATTGTTTATGAACGAAGAGGCGTGTTTTGGTCGCTGTTTTGGGTGAATAACTTCTTCAAAATGATTCAATGTCTTCGCTATTTTTGCTTCTGAGGATGGTAAGCAGTTGCTTTCTCGCTCATATGTAGCAATTTTCTAGTTTTACGCGCAAAAATACCCCAAGGATGCAGAGGATGCGGAAGTAAGCGAATTATGCGGATCCGCACCACCGCATCCTGTCTGATGCACTGATAAATGTATAGTCACTGTGATACAGCAACATGATTTTAATAAGAAATAATTTTGTACTAGTGTAGCCAGAGCTATGAAAGTGCTGCGGAAATTTGGATGAAGTTTGCAAATATGGAAAAGGATTTTCGGGAATATCTCCGGGCGCTGGTTCACCATCAAAGGACTGTATCTTTCGTTTGATGCGTTTATTTCTCTTTCAATCTCTATACAATGTTTCACTCTCAATGTCTATTCCGGTCTGAATTCAAAGTCTTACATCAGTGGCTTATACGTGCCATGGATACTGCGGTTATATTCTTGAGTCGCTAAACCCCATTGTATTTCATATCCCTAAAATTAGCCTACAACTATCCTTTGTTACTCTAAATATAATTAAATCAGTACGTGATCTATCGCTTTGCGCACTCTGTTCCTATAAGCGTCACGCTATGGCATAAACAATTCGAGTGGCGTTATATAGCAAATTAACTATTATCAGACAGAGGGATTGTATAGAGCTTGTGCAGAAATGGTTGTCATTCACTTATTTTGTTTTTGGTCAAGTCCCTGAAATTGCTATAAATCAAAATCTTGCTCAGTGATCCCCATTATTTATTATTGAATACATTTCCCGTTATATAACGCTTTTACGGCCGGTAAAACGCAGTTAATGGAACATGACACCCCTTGAGGGCAGGATTGCTTTCGTTCGTCACGCAATCCAATAAGATAAATAATAGAACAATACTGAATGCTAAATTCATGAATGAGTGTTCCCTTATTCTAGCAGTCAGCACAAACGCTATTCATGTCTGTATTTTAGCTTCTATCTTGCCGTGTAATCTAGTGAAATATCTTAGCTTCCCCTAGATTGGCCCATATATTTGTTAGCCCCATTCATGGTTGACAAGCTCGCCACGTTGCGTCTATTTAGCTTATAGTACAGCTGTACCTATTGGTCAAACTTTGAGACACTGTCTTGCTATATAAATCTTAATACACTGTCACAGGGCATAATCCTGGCAGCTTGCACGAGAGTACACAGTTTGTAACAATTTTGCTTTAAGATTTATGGCGCGCCCACGTTCTAAGTCTTCGAAGGTCACGCGAACAGCCGACTTCAAGAACCTCTCCAGTGAAGTTCTTCGCCTTCGCCTGCAGAACCTCAATCTTCCAATCACTGGAAGCCGTGCCCGTCTGGTTGAAAGGCTGACGCTGGCCACGAATTCAGCACCGGCAGCCATCCCAGGTCGCTCCAGAGGTCGCGCTCAGAATGGACGGGTGCACAAGGCAAAACCTTTGGCTTCAAACGTACGCGTACGACCACGTCCGCAGCCCACTGTCCTAACAGAACAGGCAGCTGACGCGGAGACTCGCAGTTCCGACGAAGACGAGCAGTCGGATATGGATTCAGCCGTGGAAGAACTGTTCGAGGACTTTGAGCCACAAGTCCCCAACGACGCCGTGTTTTCGCCCGCTCAAATGTCGGCCATCCAAGAGACCGTGTCGACCTCGGTTAACGAAGCCTTACGGGTCTTTAACAACCACGAGGCGCTAGCACGTTTCCCGGACGATCTTCGTACTCCTGGTCCTCGCCTGCCGAACACAGCGACTCCTTTGGGCCTTCATCGCCCTTTGGAAAAAAGCCTCGAAGACAAAATACTCCGCGGTGAGTACATTGACTTTTGTTTATTACTGCCAGACTTCATGTATCGCTCCCAGGCCCCCGCTCTGCAGTTACGCTACGAGGACTCGTCCCCGGGCTCCCAAGGGTCCCCGCTAACTCTGGTTAGGAGGAAAAAGCCCGTGATTGACACTTTCCAAAAATGGCTAGACGCATTTACTGCCTACATGCTGGTGATCGTCGCTGTCCATCCCACGCGTGCCTTAGAGTTGCTCAAATATCTGCAAACGATCAGCAAAGCGGTTACTAAGTTTAAGGGCCTAGCCTGGCTTACATACGACGAGCAGTTTAGACGCCGCGCTGCATATGACCTTTCAAAGCCCTGGGACAAAATTGACCTTGAATTGTGGACAGTCACCTTCTCTGGCCTAGCTAAGCCACATTGTTCCGTGTGCTCTAGCCCGTACCATCAGGCGGAAGATTGCCCCAACCAGGACCCAAGCAGAAAACCTCGCCGCCAAGCCCTTGTCTGCTTTGACTTCAACAAACCTTCCGGTTGTCAACGCCGTTCCTGCTATTTCCCGCACCACTGCCGTCGCTGCGGCTCAGCCAACCACGCCCAGTTCAACTGCTCTGGTCCCAAACAGTCCGCAAGCAACAACAGACCAGCCAACCCCAGCGATCGCAGCAAGAAATAAGGTGGCGCAACGCCGGCTGGACTGCAAGCCTACTGTATCCACCCCGCTTAATGTAGATAAATTAGTGCTTGAATTAGTTAATCACCCTAATAGCTCTTTCGTTAAGAATTTAATTAGTGCCCTCCGGTATGGTACTCGCATTGGTTACCTAGGCCCCCACAAACCCCGGGTGTCGCGTAATTTGATATCCGCCTCTCAACATCCTGAAGTTGTTTCTGGGAATCTACATAAGGAAGTGCAGTTGGGAAGAATCGCGGGCCCCTTTTCCTCCCCGCCCCTACCTGACTTGCAGTGTCACCCTATAGGGGTAGTCCCTAAAAAGCACTCTGTAGAATGGCGTACTATTTATCATCTCTCTTACCCTGAAGGGGATAGTATAAACGACCACATACCAAAAGATCCTTATTCGTTGCAGTACGTTCGTGTCGATGACGCTATCGCGATTCTGCGGTCCCTGGGTCCTGGGAGTTTTATGGCCAAAACGGACTTGAAATCTGCCTTTCGCCTGATGCCAATCCACCCCAAAGACTGGAACCTTTTGGGTATATACTGGCAATCTCAGTACTATATAGACCTTTACCTTCCATTTGGGCTTCGCAGTGCTCCTTTCCTTTTTAACCAAATTTCCGATGCCTTGGAATGGATCCTTAAACACAACTATGGCCTCCGCCATGTTATTCACATTTTAGACGATTTCTTTTTAGCAGAGAAAACTAAATTTGACTGCCTAGGGAGCTTTACTACCCTTCTTAAGGTTTTCATGTCCCTTCGGGTTCCCACCGTCGCCTCTAAGACCCTGGGGCCCTCACAAGTTCTAGAGTTTATGGGCATTGTACTGGACAGTAACCGCATGGAAGCGCGATTGCCTGACGATAAGCTTGCCAGGATACGGCAATTACTGGACTCTTTCACCGACCGCCGTTCTGCCCGCCTTTTAGATCTCCAATCCCTTATCGGTACTCTGCAATTTGCTTGCCGAGTAGTAGTCCCGGGTAGAACCTTCCTTCAGCGCATTATAAACCTCACCCGCGGGGTAAAAAATCGTTTTCATCATATCCGTTTGAACAAGGAATTTTCCAGGGATATTCAAATGTGGAAGGTATTTCTCGCTCAATGGAACGGGCGGTCTTTCTTTCTTGATTCCTGGGTCACCTCCTCCCCCGACCTGCAGCTCTATACCGATGCAGCTAGTACAATTGGGTTTGGAGGTTTTTTCAATGGTAAATGGTTCCAGGGTAGGTGGCCCCGTCATTTACTCATTAACAAGACCAAAGGGATAAGTATTGAATGGCAAGAACTCTTCCCTATTGTCCTTGCCTGTGCACTGTGGTACCCCCAGTTTTCCGGCAAACGTCTTCAGTTCTGGTGTGATAACCAGAGCGTTGTTGCTATCATTAACTCGGGTCATTCCAAAGCCCCTAGGGTCATGGACTTGGTGCGTTTCTTAGTACTTATTTCCATGAAGCATAATTTTCTGGTAAGGGCTCGTCACGTTCCCGGGGTGCATAACGAAATAGCTGACGCCCTGTCCCGTTTTCAGGTTCAACGATTCAGGGAACTCGCTCCCGGTGCCGACCAGACCCCCTGCACCATCCCGCCTTCATTCATGACCCTCTGAAAGATGAAGTTCTTAAGTATGCCAACTGGGCCTTGTCGTGGAACACCAACCGCACGTATACCTCTGGGGAGAAGCGTTTTATTCAGTTTTGTCTCATGAACAGACTAGGCACTTCAACAGGTGATATTCTCCCAGCCTCAGAAGGAACTCTTATCTATTTTGCTTCTTATTTAGCCCGTACAGTTCGCCATGGTACGATTAAGACTTACTTAGCTGCCGTTCGCAATCTCCACATTATTTCTGGCTACAAAGACCCCTTAAGGGGAAGGCTCCTCCTAAAAAAGATACTAAGGGGAATTCTCCGTTATCAAGGGTCTCCTCGTATCCGCAGACAACCCGTCACTCCGGGCGTACTCTTAGCCATTCGCCCCATCTTACGTAGTTGGCTGGGGCCAAGGGATTTCTCGATGATATGGGCAGCCTTTACCCTTGCCTTTTTCGCGTTCCTTAGGTGTAGCGAGTTTACCTATCCGGGGGTGTACAGTTTTAGTTCTAAGTTTAATCTTACCAAGGAATGCGTTACATTTTGTCCTAGTCTGGCCTGCCCACAGCGCTTGCTCGTTACTCTTAAGTCTTCTAAAACGGATAGTTTTAGGGCAGGGCAATCCCTCGTGGTTGCCCGTTGCCCTTCTTTGTTGTGCCCTGTCTCAGCAATGCAGCAATATTTTCTCCTCGCCAAACCACGTTCGGGGCCATTGTTCTATTTTCAGTCGGGTCGTTACCTCACCCGGTCCTCTGTCACGCATTTACTTCGGGACTCTGCGAGAAGCGCGGGCCTCCCGCATGAGAGCCTCAAGGGTCACAGCTTTCGCATAGGAGCGGCGTCTGCCGCCGCCGCTGCGGGCCTACCAGACTGGTTAATTAAGGTGTTAGGTCGCTGGTCGTCAGATTGTTACCAGCTTTATATACGCACACCAGAATCGGTGTTACTTTCTGCCGCTCCAAAAATGGCTGGTGTCTCGGGCAATTTTCTTTAGTTTGGCCTTGCTTTGGGGGGATGCATGCCTTGCTTGCATCTGTGGCGGTTAAGTCTGCGTAGCGACTTCCCCCAAGCTTTGGCATTGCTTGTGTCTTGCCATCTTATATCCTTGCCTTTATCTTGTCCGATCCAGCCTCTGCTGTGCTGGGGAGATAAGAAAGGCTCTGCCAATACTCTTGTTCTATTCCCACGTTAGTGGGGGGATAAGTGAGGCTTTTTAGTTTGTGCACCTATCATGAAGTCGCGTCAAACCTGCCACAGGGCTGTGTCCCCCTCAATTACGCCATATTGTTGTTTGGATATTTGTTGTCGTTACCTTACCTAGTTGCGTTACACTTTACTCTTAGTTTGAATAGTGGAATGGTGACATTAATAACGCTTTTACGGCCGGTAAAACGCAGTTAATGGAACATGACACCCCTTGAGGGCAGGATTGCTTTCGTTCGTCACGCAATCCAGTAAGATAAATAATAGAACAATACTGAATGCTAAATTCATGAATGAGTGTTCCCTTATTCTAGCAGTCAGCACAAACGCTATTCATGTCTGTATTTTAGCTTCTATCTTGCCGTGTAATCTAGTGAAATATCTTAGCTTCCCCTAGATTGGCCCATATATTTGTTAGCCCCATTCATGGTTGACAAGCTCGCCACGTTGCGTCTATTTAGCTTATAGTACAGCTGTACCTATTGGTCAAACTTTGAGACACTGTCTTGCTATATAAATCTTAATACACTGTCACAGGGCATAATCCTGGCAGCTTGCACGAGAGTACACAGTTTGTAACAATTTTGCTTTAAGATTTCCCACCCTCCCTCCCTGGGAGAAGGGCTTTTGTTTGTTATTTGCCAATAAACTGGGGTCACTCCTTGTGGTTCGGTTAAGTCTGCGTAGCGACTTCCCCCAAGCTTTGGCATTGCTTGTGTCTTGCCATCTTATATCCTTGCCTTTATCTTGTCCGATCCAGCCTCTGCTGTGCTGGGGAGATAAGAAAGGCTCTGCCAATACTCTTGTTCTATTCCCACGTTAGTGGGGGGATAAGTGAGGCTTTTTAGTTTGTGCACCTATCATGAAGTCGCGTCAAACCTGCCACAGGGCTGTGTCCCCCTCAATTACGCCATATTGTTGTTTGGATATTTGTTGTCGTTACCTTACCTAGTTGCGTTACACTTTACTCTTAGTTTAATAGTGGAATGGTGACATTAATTAATGAATGTTGACATGCTGAAAATTTGGCATTTCAGTAAGTTGTATAGTAAGTGAAACCAAGTGTACTAAAATTTTGGAGACAACAAGGCTGTACAGTTTGTAGTTAAAAAAAACTGAAAACGTATCCAGCACAGCAAGGATAACTACTATAACGTCAGTTCTGAAAGTATAAAGTATGAAACGAGCAATAAGGTTAATAAGTGTTCAAAGATTTTTTATTCAACAAAAATTAACTGGAGTTTGTACTGCATTATACAAAGGACTGAAAATATAATCGTTTATTCGGCATAGACTGCTGGCAGTCTGTTCTCCCTCTCGAAAATTTCAGCAGGGGAATTATGAGGAGAGCTAATTCTAGGTCTAAAAGCGAGTAATGGCCCTGTACGACCCTGTCTCAGGCTTTCCTTCTCTAAACGGCCATAACCACAATTTGCTGTTCGCCCCCCCCCCCCCCCGGGATGACCCTAAAACCGCTCGTCCTAGATGGGACCCTTAGAGAAAAACACGGCTGCCAGCAGGACTATTTATTGGCAAAACAAAAAAGCACAAATGGCAACCAGTGCACAAACAAAAAAAAAACATCCGAAAGAAGTTTTAAAAAAATAATCGGAATGTGTAGGCCGAGGTGGCGAAATTCGGCCACAGGAAGCACAGGGCAGCTACAGGAGTAAAAGGGACAAAGCGAAAAAACCACTTCGAAACTGCGTTTAATTTTTTGGCTGGGGAGAATACGTGAACCGCCGGTACGAAAATGTTAATATATTAATTGCATTTTGCTTTCACGCATCGTCGCCGCCGCCCGCTGTAAAGATCCCGAGCGCGCCAGAGGTTGATCATTAACGTAACGGCAGGACGACATGAACTATCGGAAAAGCTTATCAGATGTTATAAACTTATCTGCGGCGAAACTTGGCTATATCAACAGTGTAATCTAAATAACGGGCAAAACTTGATTACTCAAAGCCAGTATTAACGGACATATGTATCTAACTTTAAACACTGTGCACAATGAAATTGGTCAATTCGTGCACTAGTGTCACTCATCCTGAACCAGCGTCGACGAAACCTCACAAAAACGAGGATGGACAGTGGAGACTACTTACTGTATAGTTGTTTGTCCTTGTCTTCGAGTACAAGTACGAAACGTGGAAGAAGTGAGACATACCAGGCGACACGACCTCCGACAGCAAGGCTTGTGGCGAGGGCGAGGGCCTGGGCGCTGCTCTTGGCTAACACATTAATCTTTTCGCAATTGCATTTCTGGTCCGTGGAAAGCGAGGCTCTTCTTACAGCGCAGAGTCATTATGGTCCGCTGAAAGGTCGAGAGCTAAAAAACCACAGCGAAATCTCAAATTTTTCCTACCTTTCTTTTGAGTATGTTAGATTATAAACTGCGGCTACGCTCGCGTACCGCTCTCTCCGCAGCATAAAACCATTGAAATCGCGCTTTAGACATGCGGTCCATTCATATCATGACCAGCAACAGATATGCAACCAGTGTCATGTTGTGATTCAGACATGTTGATGCATATCCAGCTGCCACTCTAGGCATTGGCAGTGTTCGCACTGTGTCAAACACTGTCATGTTAAAACTCTTGAAGTTTTGTGTTACACACTCTTTTTGCTGCCAAAAAGAAAATGCTACTGTCGATCATTGCAAAGTAATAATTTTTGGAAAGGAATAGACAGAAAAAAACTATTCTAAGGGTCATTATGGATCTTCATGTAGAGGTTGCAGTTGTAGCATAGCCTTGACAGAAACGGACGGCATTAGTGGACAGTTGTAGCCAAACCTTTTCAGACTTTTTTCATGCTTCATCAACCACCGATTTCCAGTTTCTATGCCACACATGCAATTATTGCTGTAAATTCTTGATCATGATTGAGTTGTGCGCCGTGTGTTTATTTGCTGGCTTGCAAAAAACTGTCCAGGAGTCTGTCAGTGGACACGTGGAAGTTATGTGTTATAAAGGAATCTGAAGGTATGCACTCCTTCTGATGCAAAAGGGCTAGAACTTTCAATTTTACTAAGCCTTTAAAGCTGACCAGATACATCATACAAATTGTATTTTCTTAACTGATTCATCTATCACCCAATGAACTTCTGGGGAGACAGCAAAATGCGATTGGATAGAAACGCTGGAGTGTCTCTTTTTAGAAGTTTTAAAAACATGGTTCAAAAATTTGCCAGCCATTGTTGGTCCATTCGCACCAGAGCTTTCCTTGGTTTGATGCATGAGGTGATGACATAGGATTAAGGAAAACATGTGACTTCAGGTTTTGATCTTATGCGCGCTTGTTTTGGCCTCTGTAAAAGTTCAAAACTTTGTTTAGTTTATACAAAATGCTGGACCACGGAGCATTTTGCATGGGACTACGAAGCGAACATGCACAGAGCTGGAAAACAAAGCAAGATAATGGTCAAAGCATGAAGTCACATGTTTCCTTAAATCTCTGTCACAAATTCTGAGATGTCGAGATGATGTAATCAGCGGGACGTGTTAAGACCGCAATAAAATAGATTTTCAGATTGATAAACAATTCATAAAAAAATAATCGGCTAATATATCCAAATCTGAAAATTTGTTGGCCAAAGTCCATTTGCATGATAATGGGTAGGATCAGATAGCGAAAATAAATAAATTTTGACAATAATTAGGTGGCTGCTTTAATGTCCGCACGCATGTCCTGTATAGTGTGGCCAGCAGTTGGTCACCTGGATACATGCTTCTTTTGCAAACACAAATTGTGTGTTTTTTTTTAGGTTAATGTGAATTAAATATGCACGGTACCCGCAGAAATACTTGCAAAAGTGAATTAAGAACAGTAGAAAGGATGGCA
The DNA here is from genome assembly GCA_019787425.1 of Platygyra sinensis. NCBI lineage: Eukaryota > Metazoa > Cnidaria > Anthozoa > Scleractinia > Merulinidae > Platygyra > Platygyra sinensis. Next base: position 2,843 of record JAHPZR010001011.1, on the reverse strand, counting down.
TGCTAAACATTAAAACCCTTACAATCTCGCGAAATGATTTTTTTTAAATTTAGAGTCGATATTTGGTCATCCTTTCAAGTGAACTTGAGGGTTACACTGTCAACACAGATCCATACTTATTGTCTTTTACTGGTGGTCAATAAGCACTTAATGACTTGAGGCTTATGGGAAACAGTGAGAGGTGTTTCATAGTCAGCCCCTGATGTACCCCTCGGCTTTGTCTAGGGGAAACATTGAAGTTCAGAGAAAACAAAAATTCACGTTTCCCTTCGAGGGACCAGTTAAGTGTTTCATTATACATGTACCTCCCAACTCCAAAAATAGAAAAAAGGTGAGAAATTGTTTGCTGGTGCTGGCTGATTGACAAATTTGGCCTTGGTTTTAAGGAGCACAAACCTGGGGCCTATGTCTCGTAAACGCACCCACGGATAAACTAATCGGCCCACTTCGTAATCGTATGTGGTGCAAATCAAAGTCTCAAGAAACAGTAGAGGTCTTCTGATCTCTATTGAATATTTTGTTTCATTTAGCTGATATCTTCTTACGTACCTATTTTCAAAACTTTTGGAAACTCCATCCTTTAATGGAGAACAAAACAGCTTAACTAGGCCGGTAATATCCGTGTGAGCTGAGCAAGATAAATGGGCCCCTGATCACATGCAGAGTTGAAGCTCAAGTTGTGTTTCCCCAGGGGAGTTTAGAGGTAGTTTTGGTTGACACCCTATGGAGTTGAATGAGGTGTTTGATTCCACGGCACATGACACATTCTCGTCCTGTATTGGAAATGTGCATTTGAGTCCGAGGTATTAACTAGAGTACTTTAGAGTTAGTTAATTTTCAATATGACAAGGATTTGTATCGGATGAACTCTGTGGTACTTCTAAGATTTGCGGCCAGCTAGTCCTAGATAGTCAATGTGTTAATCCAGGATAACTAACAGCCAAGCGTCTGAGGTCCACTGTTTAGCAATCATTGTAGTATGTGCATCTACACTCTTCCAGTGTCGAGCATTCTGCAGTTCTACATTATGATATGCCACGTTGGCAATGGTGTTACGGGTCCATAGTTTCTTTAGATCCTTCGTTGCACCAGATAATGTTATGATTCAGGTTGGTAAGAAATGGACACGCATGCCAACTCAAGTTATGGGATCACGAGTAGAATATTTTAATGAGCATGTTCGCACATGGCTTTATAAGCTATAATGATATGAATGTACTTAAAAGTGCTACCCTGTCAGAAATCTGTATTGTAAAGCTTTCATTTCTTTCATCCTGAGTGAGACGGTTGTAAAAATTATAGTGGAGCATATCCTATGTTACAAATCTGGTAGTGTCTGAATGTGTTTTAAAATTCATTTTGTTTTATATTTTTGTTGGCTTTGTTATTGTTTAATATAAAATCAGTTTATATGATGCAAGTTTCAGCGTGTGCACTATCCATACTGTGTCAACCTCAAGTACAAGAAGATAACACTACACCACTCGTACGAAACTAGAACAGTCCTTTTAATTATATCATTACTCATAATAAAGTTTGTTGAAATCCCTAAATATGTTAAGTGTGTACTGTGATGAAAAGGGTTATTTGTGACTTTCATTCAGTGATTATTCCTGTGAAATGAATTCAATTTCTACAACTAGTATAAGTTTTTAACCATAAGTGCATTGTGAAAAAAGGAGGGAGGAAGGTCACCTATGTGGTAGCTCCTGTATGTGGTATGACCCTAGCCATGACGTCTAGCTTGACATGTGCATGTATATTGTGTGTGCAGGTTGATCACAGTTGCCTAGCGTAGGCATTTTCATTTATACCACTTAGAATGTGATTATTTCACATTTACATGTTGCATTAACCTGCACTGTAATACTGTTAATTGCGGAGTTGCCAGATATAGTAAACATGTTTTTTGGACAGGTGGATCAGCATGCCAGTCTCCTCTATGTAACCTGGGAACATATCTTTCAAATAAAAGTCATGGCAACAGAAACCATTTTTTGTCCCTTTTACTGCTATACAGGTGTAAATGTTAATACAGTTTCAAGATGATGAAATAGTGAAGAAAGAAGAAATTGGTTTCATAAAGTCAGAGGGTGTAGAAGAAGTCACAGATGGAGGTGAAACTATGTGGTATTATTGGAGTATTAACTTTTTTTTGATTTTTGTTTTTTCTTATATAATTTAAATGTATTTTTGTAAACACAGATTGTCGTTTAATATGCCAATGTACGCGTAAATGGTCTTTAAAAATGAAGGTTCATTTACAGCCATCCAATTACTTGTTCTTTAAATTGTCACACGTAGAAAAACATGTCATGTGCATACAGGACATATACAGGAAATGGCTGCCTTACCTAATGTCTACCGCACTGTAAAGTATTGTGCACATTTCTAAGTTTTTATAGCGGAGCTCCTGCAATGCAGAAGGTCTGCAACAGTGAAGGCCCTTACTTTAAGAAAGTTTGGTAACTAATCAGTCAACAAACTTTGGTATGCCATGTTGACGATCTTTTTGTATTCGTGTCATTGTATGTCTATCCATGTTCATGTCAGTACATATGTGTGTCCGTAACTAGTACCTTGAAAAATAAGAGAGTAACACCATTACCAATACGCTAGCACATACATTTTTATTTGGGTTACTGCTCATGGTTAACTTTATTAGCTGTCAAAGCATTTGACTATCTGCTGTACCTAGTATGTGTTGTTTGGATCATGTTGGGCTCTGGTTTGTAGAGCTTATCAAGGTCGTAATGTTTGTTTTTTGTGTTTGTTTTTAAGTTAGCCTTACAAAGGTAATGTTTTTTTTTATTGAACGAGGCTCAAGTCAGGTTATTATTCTG
>JAHPZR010001010.1:42500-43921 GCA_019787425.1 Platygyra sinensis | reverse complement strand
TTTTGTGGTGACGCTGTTAAGTTTTTGTTTTTTTTCCATCGTGCATTGTCGGCTACACTCGGTTTTTCTTTCTTATTTTTTTTTATCAGAACGTCTAATTTTGGAGATGAGGCTGTAAGTTCTTACATTTTTTGCGATTTGAGGCTGAAAACATTCTTGAGATGTTCTTAAATGTACATGTATCACCTGATGACTGATGATGAAGTTATTTTGGAACAGATATAAATCAGATTTGCTGATCATTAAAAACCGAGATGTGTGTCATGCAATAAGAAAATCATCAATGTTTCACAAAACATGCCCATTATGGGTTAATTTTTATTTTTGTTACCTTATTTTATGCGTGTCATTTGATATACAGATTGGCAAAATTCTTAAAAATTTGGTTAATCTCAGCCTCAACGTCCTTACATAAAAAGATTTCTTGTAAAAAAAAAACAAAAACAAAACAAGTGTAATGCAATACCGTAACCAGCATTACGAGTGAGAATTTGTTTACTCGTCACGTTTTGCAATGACTTCCCTACGTAGTCAGTCAATAACATTCTAAATTCAACATGGCTGTCAGAACTGGCCCGTGTTGTTCGAAAGGGGGACCAGGTGAACTGGTACGAGTTGCATTGTTTTGGAAGTCCCACTGCGCATCTTGCTCGCCAGTATATTTAATTTTGTACCATGTGACCGGCTAGTGCAAAAGGGCCCATTCCTTTATTTGGACAAAGAGCCGGTTTGTCAAAATTGAATGAAACAGCCAATTTTGGTCGGCCGAAATAAGTGGACCACCACCAGACTGCGGTGATCCGAATATTCCGGTCAAAAAAAACTTCCGAGATCTCCTAACATTTAAAAAAACTTTCCATCTGAATTCCGACCGAAAGGGATGTTACTAGAAGGCAGAATGGGGAACAGGGAATGGGGAACAGGGAATGGGGAATGGGGAATGGGGAATGGGGAATGGGAATGGGAATGGGGAATGGGGAATGGGAAATTGAAATGGGAAATTGAAAATGAGAAATTGATAATTTTTTTACATTAACTTTTTATAACGTGGAAAAAAATTTTTCAGCGGCAATTATCAATACCCACATTTTATTTTTCAAACGTTATGTAATAAAAAGTTGTGACAGGCCTACACGACTCCCGCTGTTCGCAAGTGCGGATTCTTTGCCTCTAGAGTTAAGATCTAACGAGTATGTCCTTGAGCGATTTACCCCTTTTGTACGAGATGATGGGAGGATCTCTGTATATTTCACTCAGTGAAGGGTGATTCTGTATTAAATGCCATTTGCTCATTAAGACATTCTTTAGGTTTGTAACCGCTGGGTGGTATTGTGTGACAAAAGGCAGAATTCTTTTCTGCGCTCTTATCTTTTGTAGGAGTGCCGGCTTTCTCTCTTCGTGTTTCACCTCTGAGAGAACTT
>JAHPZR010001010.1:32500-40000 GCA_019787425.1 Platygyra sinensis | reverse complement strand
GGCAAAGAAATTTCGCACTTTACGTAACACACATATTTTTATTTAGTCACGAGCAATTGATTGGGTTTACAACCCTGTTCACGGAGGAAGCGAGCTTTCCCTTCGAGTACTTTGCGACTGTTGACAAACTCTCTGTCCTTGGCAATGGAAATGTTGCTGCCTGTTTCCTTTAAAAGACGGTCCAGGGAAGCTATCATTATTCGCAAACTGCAGAAACTGTCTGGCTCGTAGTCTGAATCATCCTTCATTCTCACCTCGGCGAAAAGCCTTTGAAGCTTCTCGTCAAGTTCCTTGGCTTCGTAGCTTACAATATCTGGACTGTATCCTTTTTCTTCGGCCCATGTGGTCAAAACACTAAGCCAGGTCTTAGTGCTTTTCTTTGTGTTCAAATTTTCGGCATTTCCCTTAAACTGTTGCAGTTCTTTCGCGACACAATCGGGAAACCTGTCCGCCATTGTTTTAAAATTACAAACAATCATTTGTCAGTTACCATGGAAACTGACGTAATTTTTACATGTAAGTATTTCAAATTTGGCTTAAATACTACTTGTCTTAGCCAATCACATTTTAGAAATTTCTTAGCCTGTAGTATAAACAAAATAATTAGATTACTTACTAGTTTATGATTATGATTATCGCTTACATTCGCTGAAGCAATACACACACACGTACACAGTACAGATACAAGACTAAAGCAAAGCAGCCCACGTTTCTTTAAATTGATCAAGTACTTTGTTTTTAACAGCCAAAGTGCGAATAATACCGAGTTTGTCTTTCAGGCGCAAAAGAAAGCTATCAAAGTCCAAGGAGCCAACGCGCATGCTTGAAACAAAAATATGATAGTTTGCAATTATTAGAGAGTAGTTGAGGGCTATAAAGTTAATTGAGCTACAGTTTTGATGCCAACCGTATAAGATTACTTTTTCTGATAAAACGATATTTTGGTGAAACGTTATCTGCCACCAGCCGGTAAAAAGGTCCCAAAAATTTATTGACTCACGGCATGTGATCAGCAGGTGAGGCAATGACTGGCTTTCTAAGTTACATAAAGGGCATTTATCCAAGTCCGACAAACCAGCGCGAAACAAACTGGATTGTGTGGGTAAAATGCCGTGGATGATTTTCAGTTGAAACATTATAAGTTTTGCTTCTTTTAAGATGCGAAATGGTAGCAAGTAAACATCTTGAATGTCTTCTTTAGTAATACCATGACGTAGAATTCTGGATTCCGCTGTGGGTGGAAGGTACCTTTTTTGAAGTAGTTTTGAATACGCTAACTTTGTGGAGAAATGTTGTTCAGATATTGGGGCTGCAGGTGCTAACCCGTTGGCGGGGGCGGCGTTATTGCGAAGAGATGATTTCCAAGTTTTTGGAATGGCATTTATAAGGCCATAGTATATTGTAAACGGGCATTGCACAAGAAATTTTTCTTTAAACCCTGTTAGAGACAAAAAGTTAAAGTCAGCGCTGAGCAGATCTTGGATGTAGATGATGCCTTTATTATACCATTCGTTAATAAAGATTGTCTTTCCGTCCAGCCGAATGTTGCGATTATTCCAGATTATTTGATCATATACGGGTATTTCTCTGCTATCAGATGAATACTTGAATTCTTGCCAATAACATAAAACCGTGCGGTAAAATTCCGGGAGTTGTTCTAAGTTGAGTGCCTTTACGTCGTAGTCGCAATTAATCAGGAAATCAATACCACCAAACTGCCTGACTGCGTAGTTTAAGATAGTTTTCCACGAAGCATCACCACCTTCTGCAATGCGTTTAATCCAAGCTATTTTCAAGGCGCGTTCCATGATTTCGAAGTCAATCATTTTCAAGCCACCACACTTCTTTTCCGCGATAATCGTTTTTCTCTTAATTTTTGGGGTTTTTCCCTCCCAGATAAAGCTAAAAATAATTTTGTTAATAGTGTCTATAAGCGGCTTCGAGATTGTCAAAAGCGAAGTGCTGTATTCAAGTTTGGCTAGACCTAGTGTTTTGACGATGTTTATCCTGCCAATGAGAGTGAGGTTTCTCCTTTTCCAGCTGTGTAGAGTTTGTTCTAGGTTGGACACCTTTTCTTCAAAGTTTAGCTTATTAGCAAGTACAGGGTCATACGAGAAGTGAACACCTAGGGCGCAAATTGAGTTATGGGGCCATTTGAAACCGAAAGGCTTTTCATTGCAATTTCTCCAAGAACCTAGCCACATTGCTTCGGTTTTATGCTTGTTAACCTCTAAGCCGCTGATATTCTTGAATTCGCTTAAGAGCTTTAGTAATTGTGAAACGGAATCGAGATCGCGCACCAGTACCGTGGTGTCGTCTGCATACTGTGTAATTTTTATTTCTTTCTGGCCCACCTGAATACCTCTGATGGTTGGATCTTTTTGTAGAGCATTGGAGAGGAGCTCAATTCCAATAACAAAGAGTAGACCCGACAAAGGGCAACCTTGTCTGACACCTCTTTCCAGAAGAAAAAAATCTGACGCGTGTCCATTATGTAAAACGCAACTAGAGGCATTGTTGTAAATGACGTCAAACCAATTTAGGATGTCAGGACCGAAATTAAACCTCTGTAACGCAGCTTTTAAGTAGTCCCATTCAATTGTGTCAAACGCTTTTCGGAAGTCTAAGAAAATTGCAATGCCGGGTTTTTCCGTCTGCTTAGTGTAAAACATAGCGTCTTGAATTAGTCGAACATTCTCTCCTATGAAACGACCTTTGATATAACCGGTTTGATTAGGGTTGATGATTTTTGGAAGAACTTTTTCTAACCTTTTCGCAATTGATTTCGTCAAAATTTTATAATCGATATTAAGCAGCGAGATGGGTCTGAGATTTTCCAGCAGGCTTTTGTCCTTGTTTTTCTTGGGAATTAACGATATGATACCGCGTCTTTGGCTAATAGAAAGCATTCCGGATTTGAAGGCGAAGTTGAAGCTTCCGATTATATCGGTACTGATTTCTGACCAAAAAAATTTATAAAACTCCGCAGAAAGACCGTCTGTGCCAGGGGACTTACAATTTTTAAATTCTTTTAAAGCTCTTAGGCATTCGTCTTCGGAGACTATGCCTTCACATGATAATTTTTCTTCTTCGCTTAAAGAGGTAACGTTTTCAGTCTCGAAAAAGGTTTCATTAGGATGCGCGAGGATTTCAGACCCCTGTGATTTATAAAGTGTTTCGTAGAACTTTTTTTCCTCGCTGAGGATTTCAAATTGGTTGGACGTATACTCATTGTCATTGATCTTTAACTTTGTTACACTTTTTCTGCAATGGTTCCGCTTTTCGAGGTTAAGAAAATATTTTGTATTGTGTTCGCCTTGCTCTTGCCACCTGGCTCTGCTTCTGAGTATTGCTCCTTTTGTCTTTTGACGCATTAGTGCTCGTAAGCGTAGATTGGTGGCGTAAAGTTCATTTAAAAGCTTTTTGTCGCTAGGATTCTTTTCAGTTTGCTCTAATAATTGATTGGCTTTATTTTGTAGTATACATTCTTCATTTCTTCGTCGTTTGGCTTTAATTTTTGAGAATTTGATTGTGAAACCGCGAATTTCCATTTTAATGAGGTCCCATTTTAGACTTGCATTTTGGACGTCTGAATACTTGTTCTTAAAAAGTGGAATTTCTCTACGAAGTTTGTCAACATATTCACAATCTTCTAGTAAAGAGTTGTTGAATTTCCAGAAGCCGGGTCCTTTGGGTTGCAACAGGCTTTCGGATTTTAAATGTAGCGTGATGGCTGAGTGATCTGATTCAGGCGCATTGATTATATTGCAGGATTGCACATCTGAGGAAAGGTCCTTTGAAATTAGGAAAAAGTCTAGCCGCACTTGAATTTTGCGAGACTTGTTTCTCCACGTAAATCGTTCAGTGTCCGGGTTGCGACGGCGCCAAATATCGGATAAGTCATACAGGTTGATAAGGCGTTCGATCTCCTGAATAACGCGAGCTTTTTTTAAAAACGAGTTTCCTCCCTTCTTGTCGATTTCCATCAGGGCGCAGTTGAAGTCTCCTGCAACAACGATATTTTCATGCGCAAATTCTGCTAGTAGGTTTTGGAGACTTCTAAAGAAGGTTAGTTGTTGATTAACATCATTCGGTGCATAAATATTAAGAAGTATAATGTGGGATTCGTCAACGATTAAGTCAAGTAGGATATATCTTCCATTTTTGTCGGTGATGCATTTTTCAACTTTTAACTCTAGATTTGGGTTAACAAGTATCATAACCCCTTTACTGTTCGAAGAGCCGTGACTAAAAAAGGCTTTCCCGCCCCACTCTGCTTCCCAGAATTGAGCGCATTCATTAGTGCTGTGCGTCTCTTGTAAAAACGCAAATTGAAGCTTCTGGTTATGCAACCACCGGAAGATCGATCGCCGCTTAATTGATTTACCTAGCCCTTTCACATTTAGTGACTGAATTTTAATGTTCAGGCTCGGGTGTGAAGTCGTTATTGTGTCGGATGAAAAGCAGTGTTTTGGAATGCGTTGGCATGAGACTTAGAGTGCCATCTTTAGGCCAAATTAAATGTAGGATTGACGAAATTAGCATACTTTTAGTGAAAGCGAGCAAACACAGAAAACAAACAAATAAGAACCACAAGTAACTAAAAAAACATAGTGGACGACGTAAAATAGCAGGTACTACGTAGCACAACACATCGACAACTAAGAAAGGCTCAGTAAACGGCCCTACAACGCGCCACGATAGAGTGGTTTCGCGTTCTACGCTGAGCTGCATCATAGTAAACAAAAAGTATTGACACGATTAGCGCTCCGCTTAACAATTCTTATGACTAGTAATGTTTGTGCACTTCAAGCTAAAAGAAGCAAAAATTCAATAACTATCGCGATCAGATTTACAATGTTTTACACACTAAGACAGTTCTGATTGTGACATTGTCTCATACCTAACGGGTCGAAGGCGGAACCTGGAATTAGGCATCTTCGTGGTCGTTGTCTTCTTGGGGCTGCGTGTTGACTCTTGAACCATTTACAGTAGGTATTATAGTTGGCAGCCATTCTTTTGGAACGTCGTAGTGAAAATACCTTTTGCCGTTGACAATTAGCCTGTTTCCAATGACGGAGGCTTTAACACGAGGATTTTCTTTCTTGATCTTTTGCAAAGCTGGAACTAATACTTTTCTTCTGATATCTTGAATGTGCTTCGGAAAATCTTCACCCATTGCAAGTGGGGAATCCTTCAAATGTAAACGATTTTTCCACACTAACTCTCTGTCAGAACGACAAGTGAAGCGCACAATGAGGGGCCTAGTTTTATTGGCGTTTTGTTTACCAAGGCGGTGGGCGCCGCAGAACTTCATGGAATGAACAATTTCTGCCGGTAAGTGTAATTGCTGGATCAAAACATTCTTTACTAGTGCTGCGCAGTTTTCTTCAGGAGATTCCATTACACGGTAGAATATCAGATTCCAGCGCCGGTTGTAAATGCTTTGTAATGGTAATAGGACTGAGTGGAGTCCAATTCGGTCTGTAATCATACGAGTGATAACAAAATCGGACGACCGCGCAGCGGGAGTCCGATTTGTTTATCACGAGTATGATTACAGACAGAATTGGACGACACGAAGTCTTATTACCAATTAATCATAAAAATTACAATTTCCGAGAAAAGAAGAATAGCAAAGTTATGAAATAAAGGGAAAATTTGCATTTAATGTCGCTCTGAACGGTCAAAATGGATTTGCTGGTTGCCAAGTGACGAGCGAAAAACAAGTCTTATGTCAGTCAAAAACGCAACCATGCATGAAAAAACGCTCAACTGCGCAGAACTTTGCGGAATTTGGTTAAAATTCCGAACGCTTGCCAGGGCAGTTTTTCCAGCAAGGTTCAAGGTTTTTTAAGCTGAGTCAATAGACAGTACACTTCAAGTTGTAAACATCAGAGCCAGAGTCAATTATGATCCTTCGTTTCCTTGGCTTTTTGGGACGGGGATTTTCTTAAGTTGCTGGTGTTTTTTTTAACACACTGAACCGTTTATTGAAAATTTAAAATGGCGCCGAGAGATTTTTGTAGCCATGCTGTATGTGGACGACGGCATACCGGTGAATTCTGCCACATTCGCTAATGAAGAAACTTGGTTTGAACTGATTGGAACTGGTGGACGAACATTCTCCTACAGCTGGTGGATTTGCTGAAGCTGCAGCACCGAACTGTGCAAAGGGAATGTCGAAGAAATCGGAAATATCGAGCTGGATTGTACAGGCACGTATCCGCTAGCAATGTGAAACAATTCTCGTCTTTCACTGGCAGTTAAATGCATTAATGTTTTTGGCTTTACAACGTTCTACCTATGCTGCCATTCATGATTTAGTTGCTCGAGCGATGTTTTGGAGGCTGTGGTTTTACTATTATTTATTTCTGAACTTTCTCTGCCTGATACAAGGGGAAAACTTGGCTTGGTCTACTGTCATTGTTTCTGTATTTTGATTTTGTTGAACAAAATGAGGATTTTCGAGAGAGGAAATACTAGCGTACTGTGCAGTGGTATTACAGCTGGGTGGATGTTTACCTCCGTTTGCGGCGGTTGTTGCGAAGCGATAAACAATGCTGTGGATGGCTGAACTTCATCTGAACATGTTAACATATCCACAAAGGAACTCGTCTGGATAGTTCGCATAAACGTTTGAAATTTGTGCCATAGGATAAAATAAATCACTTCTGTCTTCTAAAACATAATCATTGTTGGAGGGGAAAAAATTCTCCATTTTGAAGGAAGCCCCAATTTAGGAGTTTGTACACTTGTTTCTATGGTGATTGAAACCAAGGTTGTGATTGGTTGATTTAAACCACAACTTTAAATGTGATTGGTTAATTTTAACTACATCTTTGAATGTGATTGGCTTATTGAACTGTCCGATAACAAACTGTCCGATAACAAGGTGTCCGATAACAAACTATCCGATAACAGCTTGACAAGTGAATTAGTGGGAAATAGGAGTTTTTTAAACCAATCACAATCGAGGAAATTGTAATTTTTATGATTAGATGAGTAATCTCGTTCCATTGGGCAGACTGCTCTGTTTCACACGTTGTAACACGTTCTGCCAAGTCGCTGTGTTCCTTTTGAGTAAACTCGAGTGATTCTTTCGTCTTGTCAACGACTTTAAGCGTTACGCCAAGCTGCTTTTTGAGAGAGTCTAACTCTGCCTGGGCTTCATCTAGCCGTGCCTCTAGGTTCAAGATTCGGTTATCACTTGCTTTGTGTTTGTCTTCTAGGTTTGTTATCTTTGCTATAAGTACTTGGTATTCAGTAACCGTCAGCGAGATGAGGGCGCCATCTTGAGAGTCCATCGCTTCTTCGTTGGTTTCGGTTTTGGCGTCTGAGCTGCTCACTCTTTGCCGCTTTTTGTCTTTGTCTTGTTTGCCCATCAGTCGCTATCTTTCTTGAAAGAAAAGTTTGTGCACAAACAAACAGCTTTTTTTTTGTTCAAGTTCTGCGGAGCTTGTGAACACGCGTCTATCCTTGAAGGCGCATCGGCCCAGT
>JAHPZR010001010.1:10000-27500 GCA_019787425.1 Platygyra sinensis | reverse complement strand
TGTGGAAAATTGTAATTGTTATGATTAATTGGTAACAGGGCATCGTGTCGTCCAATTCAGTCTGTAATCATGCTCGTGATTAACAAATCAGACTCCCGCCTCGCGGTCGTCCGATTTTGTTAAGCAGTCGTATTATTGCAGACCGAGTTGAACTCCACTCAGTCCTATTACCATTATTAACCAACCAATTCCAACAAAGCAAACGTAAAACTAAAGCAAAAATAATTATTAATATTTTTAATTATTCTGGGTCTTAAAACCTATCCGTCCTGTCCACTTTTCCACATTCTTTGTCGCCCAGTGTTCATTTGTTGCATTTGAGTTTCTCTGTCAATTCTCTTTAGCTGTATGCTTGGTTTGTGCCATAAGGGACATGACAAAATTTCCAAATAAATAAATAGCTTATAATACTGTATTATTGTTAATGCATAGCTATACGAATGTGTTTCGGAGAGACTGATAAAAATCGCTATAGCAAGTTTAACACATTAACTAAGTATAATATTTTGTTACCTAACTCCATTTTTGCCCATTAGGTGTGCCTCATATATTCAATATTAATTCATACTATGATACAGGTGTATGTGTTTTCATATCTGTTTTTTTTTTCTTACCATACTCTGAAGACAGTTACCTCTAGGCAAATATTTAACACTTGTTGTAAAGGGAATTTTTAAATTGTCTGTAGAGCTATGGAACTGTTGATCAGTTGCAATAATGTTTTTCGTGGATGTAGTCTTCGAATAAATTAAGGGTGCGTTCGTTTGGGATCAATCGGGAATAAGAATAATTGGAATAATGCGAGTAAGCGTTTGTTTGGGAGTTATTCTCATTCCGGAATACCTGGATTTCCATTCCGGCTATTCTGCTCCCAGGAGCAGAATAGCCGGAATATATTCCGGAATATCTTCTTATTCCGGAATACCCCAAACGAACGCGCCCTAAGTCTACGTTTTCTGTCATCTCAGTTCAACGCTTGTCAAAGAAAGCTTATATAACTACATACAGCTGCAACAATGAGTCGAGTGGCTTGTTCCGTTTACAAACCCGTGTCGAGAAACCACAATGGGTGTAAAAGGCGATCTCCTCAGTCTTTTTACACTTTGTAAGTTCGCATGCCATCATCAATTTGACGTAATCACGATGACGATTTTATTCCGGACGTCCACTTAGCAACATACGTTGTAATGCTTGACAGATTCTAGTTGTCCGCTACGTAACTCTCTGGTCGTGCCAATCTATGACTTGAAACTTGACAATTCAGCTAGCAAAGCTGAGAAGCTTTCCATATACGGTAGTTCTTTGCCGTGATGCAGACATCCTGGATATATCCACTTCAAAGGGACGATACGAATGCCATTTACTTTATATTGTGTTTTGATGCTTCAAGCCTAAACTAAAACAGGGCCCTTCACCTTCGACCTTTTCCGTTGCTTTTCCTGCGGTGAAAAATATATCAGTTATCCTGAGAAGAGATCATCAACGACAGAAATTTTCCGTTCATAATCCCGACTCAATCTGACATACCAATAGCTTCTCATCCCTGGCGTTCTGACTCGACCCACTGGAACTGTTACATTGGCCACTTCTTGACGCATTAGACATCTCGGCCATTCCTCCATTATGCGTGGTAAAGTCTTCGTTGGCGTTACTTTTTCTCTTCAGAAATATTCGACTCAATTGCTGTTTAGACGTCTTTCTATAAGTTGACTTTGTTTCCGATGAAAAGCGCCTATCCCGACCATACAGGGAGTCAGCTTTTCTCAAGCTGCTTAGTGTTTGACACCTACATGCGAAGAAAGAAAAGAGCCGACATATAACTGAAACTTATATTGGTGTTCACTGTGTGTAACAAACATTGAGCATGTTTTGGCTCCTTTAACAGGGGCAAATCAAGGGAGAGGGTTCAAGAGGTGCATTCTCATTCCCCCTCCCCCACCCCGGAGACGAAGCCTTCTTAGCTTTTAAAATTTGTGTACCTTACCAGTCAATTACGCGATTCCTTAGTGGTGCACCGCACTCTCCAAAGAAAAATCCGGGATCCGCCACTGCTAAAAACCCAATACAAATGCATTTGGCTGACGCAAAGCGCGGTAAAATGTGTGCCATCGAGCGACTCACGAAGGGCTTTTAATTCTGATTGGATGACAAAGCGGCCTGCATGGGGTTTTGAGTTTATCACTTGGCGAGATAAATCACGAGGTAATGAAAAGTTTAAGAAAATGAGAACTACCTTGGACACGCAAAACGGTTTTGTCGTGGTTCCTCTGTAGTTTCTAATCTCACGTACCTCAACAATCTACCGAACTCCCTCCTGTAGTTGCGATTCAATACTGCGTAAACAACAGGGTTGCAGCAGCTGTTTGCGAAACTCAACCAGAGGCTAAACATCATCATCTGGAAAAATATTGGATTTATCTTACGTGCGCCAGCAAAGTTATCGTACAGGACTAGAGTGTGGTATGGAAGCCAGCAAAACGAAAACAAGACCACAACTATCACCAACATGCGAATTACACTTCTCTTCGCACGACGTGCACCTGTGGAGAGATGGTTGTAAAAACAGGCTTTTTTCGATATTCCTACATTTGATAACATTTAACTAAATAACTGAACAACGAAACTGATCAGTCAGTCGAAGGGGAAAGGCGGGACAGTGGTACCGGAAATTTCCCTAAAGCAGTTTGACTAACCCCAATTGCTTCACTCAACAAGTACTGATGGCCATACTTTCTAATTCAACAGTTAGCAAATTCACTTTCAGTGAAGAAAACGTAAAGTAGATTAGTGTTCAAAGATACTCATGAGACGGAAACGTCAATTAAGATACTAAATGTATTAATTTATTATATAGACACGAGTGTTGTACTGGAAAATACAACACTCGTAAAATTCATACGAAACTACATCCGGGATTCGAGTGGCGTAACTTGAATCTTAACTAGTGAAGATATCGATGATGTCACTGATATCAACTTTCGGGAAACTTTGTCTGCCCTTCGGCACAATTTTTGGAAAAACTTCGGTAATCTTCAGAAAGTGGTCGGAAATCTTCCGAAAATCGTCAAAAACGCCATCCTCAGTATGTCTATATAATAAAAAGAACATTGCACCTTAGCTCGAGATATTTTTCTTACCATGAGAAAATACAATTCATATCTTCTCGTCACCGTGTAATATCCTCTATATACTTTTAATATGCGTGGGATATCCAAATTGTTTCTTAAGACCCGCCGTCAGTTGATGAAATTATGCATGTAAAGCTTTGAGGTATTCAAAAGATTAAGAATAGACAAAGCAGTAATGTCATAACTCATTTTACAAAGCTGGGCTTGCTGAGAATAGTGAGAAACTGATTTCGTATTCCTTCTGTCAGTTTTAGCGGGTACCAATACGTTTAAAAGGAGAGGCAGATAGTGCAAAAAGCCACCTGTAGAAAGAACCATGGACTAGTATCCCAAAGCTCCGAACTCAAAGGAAAATCTAAAAAAAAAAAGATACATGTAAGGAAAATAGAACCCCGGGCAGTGTCGAGGAATAGGTTTCATATGTAATGTGGTCGGGATCACTTAACTAACAACGATGAACAAAGCATTGATAACAGAGACCCTATCAGCTAACACCCTGACGAATCCCAGAATTGAAATCAAGCCAAAATGATGGTTTTTAGTCTCTGTTCAGCACTCAGGTTGTAAAAAGTTATGATCAAAAGTTGTATTGCTAAAGCTGCTGCTAATTATCCTGTATTCATGGACATTGAGCAGGTCCAGGATAAGAAAACTCTCGATGTACGCCATAGCGAACTTTCTTTATTGTTAGTTTACAATGTAGAGGGACTCTAGATTGCGTGCAAACTCACAGTCGTAAACATCATTTGGCTCTTAATAATTTATTCTCTGCAAATTGTTCAAGTTTAGTACTGGGGGTGGACTGATGCCAAAACGGAGCGTCACCAGAGATTTAATGGTATGCACCGTAGGACCTGTATCTAATAGCTCTTTTATTAAGAAGTAACAAACATGACCGTTACTTTGCTTTAGTTTCATAAATAGATCCACAACTTCACTTTTAGGAACCTATTTTTCCAAAGTTGGCTATTCTTACACTGAGGACTAGAATCTGTTTCGGGCCAAATGTCAGTGATTTAGGGACTTTTGATTTGGGCAGAGTATGAATTTTGTGGTTCCTGTTTTGGGAAGACAAGCTTGAATCACAAACCAATTTCGTAGCTGTTTGTCACTTAAAATTAAAAAGTCTCTATTTTGGTCATACCTGCAGCAGTCAGTAAAATTTTGTTAGGATATGATCCTGGCGTGTCGGTTTACAGGTTTATTTTCAGACTCGGAAAAAAGGAAAATGTTATATTTCCTGATGATGAGTATCAAATATCATATTTAACCCTAAAAGTATAACTACCGACTATCTGGTATAAGCGACTAAAAAGCTTTTAGGAAGACTTCCGCAGTGTCTAAAATTAGTTTAACAATGCTGTGAACGACGATCCTGAAACTAATCCAAAGATCTTTTCCTTGAAAGCAATTTTTTACATTCTCTCACCTAAGAGCATGGTGTTGTTGTATTTAGATTATTTGACTTGCAACATTTTGTAGCCGTTCTTAAACTACTGGTATTTATTTTCTGCAAAAAGCTTGATTTTGGTTCATTTTTAATTCAAGTCT
The DNA here is from genome assembly GCA_019787425.1 of Platygyra sinensis. Lineage (NCBI taxonomy): Eukaryota > Metazoa > Cnidaria > Anthozoa > Scleractinia > Merulinidae > Platygyra > Platygyra sinensis. Next base: position 22,821 of record JAHPZR010001010.1, on the reverse strand, counting down.
TCTTTTCAGATTTTCCCAAAGGCATAAATGATTCCAACTGTCTTAGTCATTGGGGACTGAAGATAAAGCAACGTAAAGACATTAATTCCTCTTAGTATTTTTTTTTAACCTTAAGGGTGAAGATTAAGCTTAGTCGGTTCATTTGAAATAAGGTACTGACTTCCGATACTCCTATACGGATTTGACAGTGTAGTGTTTTCAAATCATTATTTTCCAAGGCGGTATCTTTCGATTTAAGCTTCAAGCTTCGGTTCCATTATCCCTTGGCCATCCAATGTGGTATTTTCCTTTATCCTGGTTTATGGTAATATCCCATGATAATGCATATGGAACAAAGATAAATACCAATTGTACTAAGGGTAACTTGCATATGTATAGATTTGAAAAAAACTGAAAACTAGAACTCTTTAACAAATATGTTGTTTATTTTCAAATATATGTCCTATATTTCCCTTTAAAAGTGCTTTGTCAGCAATTACCCTTGTTAAATCAATTGCATTGCTATTTGGCGTTTTTGTACTGTAAAACTGAATGTTTGATAATGTTTTGGAGTTCCTAGAGAAAATTTAGTCTTTGTATAATGCTCAATTTCTCCTCACACAGCCATTTTAAAAAAGCTTTTATAGACTTATTTATTAATGGGAGGAAAGCCATAAGCAGAGGCAATTTCGCCCACCGACATTAATTATACACCACAAATACAATGGACGTTGTTTGTACGAGAAATCGATTGATCACTTTATAAACTGTAACACGTACTTTAAAAGAAACAGGCAGGTGTGTCAATACATGTAGTTTCTTTTTGTTTGCAAACACTGCGAACGCAAAAAATGAAAGACCATGCAGTAGTTTCTTCATTTCGTAATTATACATCTTTCGCACGTTATTTGCTCGTGATTTACCTGTTTTTTGTTCGGTTTTACCTTTTAAAATCAGTCATTTATTGTATTATCAGGATTTTCGGTTTACCTTTGTCAGTCAATAAATGAGTGATCCAGTTGCCTAGCACGATCAAAAGCCCATATTATCAGTTGTCTTCTTTCAGGAGAATTCAAGTGTGAAGCAAACACGCAGTTTCACAAATTTAATTCTACATCAGACATTTTCTTACTGTAGCGCTATACATTTGGTGTAAATTCTGCATGGTAATTCTCCGCTGAAGAGCAATTAATTTCTGGGATATAATCAGACTAAAAGCATATCTAGGCAGAGTATCACAATCCTTCCAACTCTAAATTTGTTCCAAAAATGCTTTCGGTGGAGTAAGGCCGGGGAGAGGTCTTTCTGGAGATCGCAATTCAAAGGTGAAGTTTTCGGTTTTTTCCGCTTTTCAGCCACGTTTCAAGCGATTCGTTTCTTCTTTCGCCCTTGAGTAAGTTTTCGGAGTGTCATGGTCCGCCAAGGCTTATGAAATAATAGAAAGCAATTGTTTTTACGAGTAGCGCGAACAGTGCTTTGAGGTTGCAGTCACGAATACACGGCCCTTTGAAAAGCTGTCAGAAAGGATTTCTGAAGTATAAACATCACTAGATTATAGATTATATCACTAGAACGTTTTACTTATGTTGTAAGTTTTCCTCACATTCAAGTGCACATTTATCAAAGATGATGGTGAAAGCAAGGTTTAATAGATTTCTGTACCCTTAAGCACAGGATTTAGAAATAAGTATGCTGAATAAAGGTGGGTCTTTAAAAGTCTATTACAAGGTTACTCGCTGTTAGCCTTGGGGAAATCATTATTATCTGCAAAATCTCGCTAGCTTGGTGATTTTATTCTGTAGTATGTGTGTACAATATGCCGGAGGTGTTTTTAGTTGAGACCAAATAATGAACACGAAAATTGCACAAAATTGGTGAATACAGAGGAATAATTTTAATTTGAAAGAAATGATGGTACATGTTATGCTTATAGACAAAAAAAAATCAGAGACAAACTGAACCACTCGAGAAAAATTGTAATAGTTGCTCGATATGCATGTGTATGTACAAGTTCTTGGTTTTATTAATACCACGGTTTACATATATACTTCCAATCCTCGTATCCTGAGCAAAGGATATTATCTACATTAGCCCACGTTATGAATAGTTAATAATGTGAAACAATAACAATCCGTCGAAAAATATTCCCAAAATAAAACTGTACTAGACGAAACACTTTGTCGACATTCCTTATTTTTAATTTGCCAAAAATAATTTTTTCCCGTTTTTTTTTAAAAAGTCCCTTATCAGCGGGAGAACTGATGAAGTGTCAATGGCTCGAAAGCGTTGAATTACTCAAACTCAAAAAACCCGCATGAAAAATAAAAGGAAAAGAGCTTGAAATTTTTGATTTCGAGCTAACTGCCCTAGTCATCTGTTGATTAATGTGCTATTTGCCTGCCAAAATTATACACCTAATGGGATTTCAATAGAGCCGCCTTTAATGGCCGGCATCAATTAAGATTTTATTGTAATTGCAAAGACGTCGTTAAAAGACCTACAGGTCAAGACACCCATAAGTCTTTGATCGTAAAATGCTGTCGTCTTTGCACATAATCGACGGCGACATTTCAAGTTCTTTATTAAGGAAATGGAACACAGTAAAATCTTGCCACCCTTAAGAATAGCCCGCAATTTTGACGCACCTGAAAGATCTACTGAAATGAAAAAAAAAATAATTAAATAGAACAATACGGCTGAGTCAAATTATAAAACAGGCCATCTTCTTTTCCAGTGAAGAAATTAACCAACATTTCCATTCAAGCTCTCCACCATAAATGAATGAAAACTTTTTTTTTAATTATTGAATTATTTATTGATTCATTCCAAATTCAAACATTCTAGAAGAAAGGGAACTAAAACTGATGAAAATGGCCGACAAAATTAATTGTTCATTGCAATAGACATGTTAGTCTTGAAAGATATTGACTCAACGTTAGTAATTTTATTTACTCTAAAAATGTCACGTTTTCAGGCTAGAACAGCGTGAGTCCCTTTGCTCGCAGCACGCTCTCTGCATAAATGCAAAAAGGTTACGATAGTAAATAGGCTTCGCACGATATTTATCTTTCAAATTTCCGCTTTATTTGGAGTTTACTTGAAGGAGATTTTTGCGATTTCTATCGGTTATAAAAATTAATAAATCCGTGTCGCTCGCGCTGAGTATTTCCAATTGTATCAGAAGCAACGTTTATCATTCATTTCATCATCGCAAGCTTGGTTAGAGCCCTTGAGGCTAAAAGACAACCCTCAACACTATATATGCACTGGCTTGGGTCAACCCCTGCTGGCCAAATGACTGAATTATGTAATATAATTCTTCATAAGATCAGGAAGCTGCATGGCAAGACCTATATTACTTGAAGCGTTGAAACCAAAGAAAAAGAAAATACGACACAGTTCTTTAAACACAATCTTCTACCAAGAAAGTTAATGGATTTCAGTCTCAATTAAATTACTCTTGGCTCCCACGCAAATTTTCGGAAATTTTCTTGTAAAAAAATATTAATGTTTCAATTGTCACGAAAGATTCTAAAATGAGGACTTAAATATCCCTGAGGGTAGTGCGTTTTGTCAAATACACTTTGAGTGTGTTGATACGGGGAGATGCCCTTCCAAGACGTTACAAGAGAGGATATATTATTTTTGAACAGATCCTGATAAATATGTTTCCATTTAGCTGATCACACCTTCTATTTCAATTCCGGTTGCATAAAATAGCAGCATTTTACAGGAATTAATTAACACTTCCAGAGATTGTTTTCGTTCCAGTGAGCAAAAGGATCCACTCAGTCATGCGGATGGTTTCTATACCTTTATCTATAGTTTTACCGACCGTAAATTGCTTTGTTTACGTTCTTGTTTAAAGGCCCTTGGCGATACCCACTTTTTAATGCTTTCAGTCTCATTAAAATGCAATGAAAGAAAGTGAAGTGTTCCCCACGTTGCGGCCGCGATAAACGTTGTTTAAAAAACAGCAATAGGGCACCATTTCCATCTTGACGACAGTTCAGTAGAATACCAAAGAACTGAAAAATGTCATTTGATGTCAAAGACTGTCTGTAACAGACAAGCACTCGAATGATCCATTAACAGGGAATCGGCAAATTTACATAAAGATATTGATACGGAACGTGTAACTATCTTGCTAAAACCAACTTATAGAAAAACAATCTCAAGTGGGCATTTCAGAAAGTAATATTCTTTGGGTCTAAACAGATGGTTCAGTCCTCCGTTTTACAAAATAGTTTGACGGTGGTGTGAGTCTCCATGGCGAACTAAATCTCTTATTGTTTCAATGCCGGATCTATTGTGGCTAAATTTCTTCGAGCCATTGTTTCCAACGCCATTTTCATTTTTTTCGCCTTTCAGCCAGTTTTTCTTAAATGCCCCTGTTATTTTTACTGTTCTTAAAGCTGTCACAATCTACTCAGGAAAAATACGAGTGGAAAAATCACAATCATTAATGCAAATTTGGCTTAGGAGTATTTGTTTATAGATTAGAAACTGCAAACAGACTTTATGAATTAGCTACGAATGCAAAAGTTATTTTCCTGCTCAACATTTACCGGAGCCTTTGTTGGGCTTAAAAAAGTTCTTTTGATAAATACATTGGGCAAAATCTGTTAAACAAATTTGTCTTTCAAGGTCAAGGAGTCGCTTTTTAGGCAAGATGTAGCAGGGAAACATCTATAATGTAAATATTACAAAATTCACGCGTTTTGCTATTAACAGATGCTGAATCCGTACATATTTAGCTCCAGTTAACAGATTATTTCCAAAAACAGAGAGCGATATCTAAGGGTTTTCTACCAACAAAAGATTTTTCTGTGAATTTGTTAATATTCGTTTCCGTCTCATCTTTGGTACCTTTGGGCCGCATTACATTGCGAGTTAAAATGCGCGCGCCGCATAAATAACGAAATAATAGTAGCGCGTTCATAAGCCAGGCACTTACCTTCCTGAGCGGATGATTCCGATGTTTTGAGGTTGTGGCAAATTAGAAAATACAGTACTGATATAGCGATCAGTGGTATTAAATAAAGCGTCACAAATAATATCACGGTGTAGATTTCTTGAGCGTTCTTGGTAGGCCATTCTTCCTTACACTGGCGTCCTTCGTCCGTTACAGTTTGGTAGATCATTAACGGGATTGGATAGATAAAAGCCACGAGCCAAATCGCTGCAATGATCATGATTGCATGTCGAGTGCGAATTCTGGGAAGCAGTGGATGAACTATCGCTCTGTAGCGGTCCGCTGCGATAGCTATTAGCGTCCCGATAGAGGAGAAAACCGTGATGCCGAGTATGAAAGGGATCGCCTTGCAAAGAAAAGCACCAAACGGCCAGAAGCCCAGTGTAGAATACGAAACCGTCAATGGAACGTTTATGAGAGTCACCGTCAAATCTGCAACGCCCAAGTTCGCTATAAAAAGATTGGTAACGCTTCGCATCCGAGGATTTCGATAAGCTAATATGACGAGAGCGTTCCCTACAGTGCCTACAATACAAATGACACCGTAAAATAAAATCCTGAGCCACTTTAAAGTAATCGAATCTAAGTCGCCAACTTCGAACTGCGTTGTTGGAGGCATTGTCGGGGTCACATTGCTGAAATTTCTTTGCGTCGAGTCCACCATTCTAGCGGTTGAAAACCGAATGGCTACTGGATGCAAACGTTCCGTAGTCTCTTCTTTAATTTATGTTTATTTGTTGTTTCTAAGGTCGCTGTAGGTTCCGCTAAATTAGTGGCTCTAAACTAAGGCGCAATGCCAATCGATCTTAAAAGCCAATATTGTGAGTGAATCCTGCAGAGGAGCTGAATCAAATAATATTGCCGTTGTTAGTTTTCAGCGGCGACTGTTCTTTAACAGCTTCCCAGAAGTACTTGTCTTAACCACCAAAGTTTACAAGAGCTTGCTGTCAGCCAACTGTACTGAGCGCTTTCAACCGGATGCCTTGATGTGTCGGACTACAGCTCGGATCCCTTTTAATTTAACGGAGCTCTGAAGGGAGGCTGTAAATGTCGCATCTACAACTGTGAACACTGGTTGACGTCAACGATGATCCACAGCCTGCGATTGGTCCAAACGAAACTTAGGCAGCTATGATGAACGCAGGGAAGCCAATTTTACTGTTCTTTATAGCCAATTTCCATGTGCTGACTGACTAAATCTGATGAATTTTCAATTGGATATTTAGTTAAGGCAGATGCACCAGCCGACATGCCCATCAAAGTCTTTAAACATTATCAACCGGATAACCTGTGCGAGTCCACTCATCAAATAAAGGCAGGCAATTTTCTTTTCAATTAAGCCGCCTCGCTCTAATTTCTTCTCGCCTGTCTTCCTTTTTTTACCAGTAATTTGTCGTCCAAGCTCAGAAATTTGCGGCGATTTTCCCACCGAGTCGGCGTGATGCGCGGTTATTACTTGCTGCCTCGTGTGATGTGTACGCACGTCGAAATTACTCTCGTGGCGCCGAGGTATACAAATATTCCCTTACCGAATTCTGAACCTGACTGTTTCTATCCTGTAGAAATAAATAAACGTCCGGTTCCTATGGGTTCAAGATATAAAAAGAAACAACAATTAGCTATTAGTCGGCAGTTTCGTCCGAACCCCAATGTAATATTACGCTTTACTCGCGGCTTCTATAAAAAAAACACACACACTCTCGATAACTTTAAAGTGACAAGCTATCATCACCTGCTCTTGCTTGCCAAGTTAAAAATATTCTTTGCTTCCCCCCTGTGGCGATTAATGAGTTACTGCTCAATCTCGCTTTTGTTTTACCTTACTATGTGATTTCCCTGGTGAAATTCTCTCGAGATATCTGTTTTCTAGTCAGAGTGAGGTCAGAAGAACAGTTTTCTCTCGTGACCGACAAGAGTTTCGTTTGACTGTCCCTTTGTGCAAATTTGGTCAAAGTTTGCCTTTGTGTGTTTCTTTACCTTCGTTTGTACAGGCCGAAAGTTTTGTCAGATGGGAGGTGAAAGTGTCCCTCTATAACGAGGTTATCTGATAAGAGAATGTTATCAATACTCAAAGTCTTTTGCTGATAAGACGTGGCCTACTTTAGAGCAGTGCATCAGTTTTCCAAACCCCGGTGAAAATTATATATTCTAATCCTTGTCAACATTGGAGATAGTCTTAATCGCGAGCTTTGGCAGCTGCTGCTCTCTTTTTGTTTAGGTAGTATTCAAATCTGCTGTGTTTAAAGTCTTTCTTCATTATCTTTATTGTTACTGCCGCGAAGATTCGATCGTTTTACACCTCATAGAATCCCAGTATGGCGGGAAATGTTTGATTAAACGACTTTGGTCACTTTCAGTCTTTCTGGGATTCAGTGGTAAATCCGACATCTCTTTCTCTCTCTCGGGTAAATAAACTTTGTCGATTTAGGCGGTTTTACAATAATATATTGTCCTTTCTGCTCTTTAACGTTGTAAATCAATCACTAGCAGCGAAAATTTCATTTCAATCCTCTTGTCGAAGGCAAGATATAATCGGATGTCACGAGTCAAAATTGATGATTTTTTATTGCAAAAGCTTTCCCGTGTTAAAATTTCATTCTCTCTCTTGCTTTTTGCTGTGTAAATATATCTTTGAAAACAAAAATGTAGCAATTGATATGATATATGTCAAAACAAAATGATGGTAACAAATAGAACCAATTTCATTTTCAGAGACTTTGTTACGTAACTACAGACAGTTCTTCCGTAGGACCAAAACATGAAATAGTAATAATAATAATTTGCGCCTTTTAATACACAGTAGTGTGGTTAATAAAATTTCTCAGCATTGGTCCTGAGAGGAGAAGATAAATATTACATCGATACGAAAAGGACAGGAAGAGACTGTTTGCTAGTTCTATCTCCCGCCGCGTGGCATTCAGTTTGAAAACACTCAACAACTTCACTTCCGTTTTTATGCTCTAAATTTCTATCAAACGTTCTCCACTTTGTGGCAGCTTAAACTGATGTGTGTTCTAAAGGCACAGCTGTCAACCGAATGAATCAGCAAACATTGTATGAACTGATGTGGCAAAATTAAAAGCTTCCACTGACTAGTGTTTAGATATTGAGCAAATAAACTGGACAGACACTGACAGCTTTGTGGAATCTCTTCCCCAGGCTTAAAATGTCGTACAATGCTTCTCGTAAAAAGTGTTGTGCAGCAATTTTTTTTCGTCTTTGTTATAAACAAGTATTTAGAATTTACTCTCCTATTTTTAAAACTGCTATACTGTCAAAAAAAAAAATACATGCATGGAATTACCTGGTGATGTCGTCGGGCTAACTTGAACGTTATCCAATGAAATGACGGTTTACAGACAAGTAAACTCTTGGTGCGCTATAAAACTCGCAATAATGAAATTTTTATCTTGAGCGTTTGTTTTGCTTTTCTGAAAAAATATTGATCGACAGATTCAGTAACGAAACACTAATCTGTGAAAATGTTTATGTTGGAGTGTGGTTAAAGTGTGACTTAAGTGTGTAATGCCAAATCTACATGTCTTCGGTGCCGGGGAAAGTGTAAAAGACTGTGCGATAATGTATACATTTGTTATGTTTTAGTGAGTTTTTAATTTTCATGAGATATGATTCCACTTTTAAAATTCTCATGTTTACATCAGTTATTCCTGGTGGGGCAGAACATGTTATGCTTCTTCTAATAGCTTTTCACAATCTTTAATAACGAGGAAGCTTTAATCTGGATTTGAAGTTATTAATTTTCGGGCCCAATAAAAAAATATCTATATATTTATTCTTGTCTATTCCTTCCTATAATGACATGTTCTCAAGCCCGATTTTCTCTAAAAGCTTTTTGCTCTGACGAATCCGCTTCAATTTATATAAATTGCATTTCTGGGAGACTCAAAAAATGCTTAAAAATGACGACTCAGTGTCATCCTAGTTCCGTTAGACAAGCCGATAAACCACTAAGAGTCTATAAAGTACTTCCATTTTATTGACTTTAATTCCGGTATTTTACCTTGCTGTGGTTCCGTTACAACAAGCCATTTTCACGGTAAAAGTAAAACGGTTTCCACATTATCTTTCTTTAATCAGTTACTTTTCTAAGCAGCAAAAATACTTCAAAAAACTAAATCAGCAGTATAGCTTTTTACAGCAAAATGAAAGCACAAGATTGTTAAAAGTTGAAAATCAGAAAAATTCACAACGCAAATCATCGAGATAGCCTTATCAGTTTCACTTGTAAGCCAGCAAAAATACGTCAAAACCGTCTTAAGTCAGATCTAGAGCGTTTTTTTTTTTTGCAAAATGAAAACATATGACGATTAAATGTTGAAAATCAGAAACATTCACAATGCAGATTCGAGATAGCCTTATCGAAAAAAGACGGTACTTCAAAAGAAGAAACATTTGAAGTGTCGTTCAATTTTGGCATACGTAAATTAATTAAGGAAAAAATGATTCCTTTAGAGATAAATTCAAGGTGTAAATGTTCATTATCAATAAGGTTTGGAACGCGTGATAGTATTTTACAAACCATTTAATTATAATTATAGGAACAGCTTTAACTGCTCAGAACGCCATCACTTCATGGCTAATCCTCAGTTCATTTGTTATGAACCGGTTTTTCGGTTCCATCAACTGGATCTTTTTCACGCCTCATATATATTATTGATTGGAGAGAAACCTTTCGACACAAAAACAGAACCACATCTGGTGTACACGTTTTTAATTACAACTGAATAAAAAAACATGTTACTACTTAGCTCTTACATAATTCAGTGCACGACGTCTCAGCATTCTCTATTAGAGTGTGATCCCGCGAAATATAGCTTTACTTGTTGTTCAGGGTTACTGAGGTACAAATATATATATATTTTTTCTTTCTAAAGGCCCGTTTACACAGGCGGTTTTTGTCGCTGCAACTCGATGCAATTTTTGTCGCGCTGAAGTTGCAACAAGTTTCAAGCATGTTCGAAACCCCTGCGATATCGCGGCGACAAATCGCACTGAAAATCGCACCTGGTTTACAAGTGCGATTTTGGAGTTGCAACTTAAGCGCGACAAAAATTGCATCAAGTTGCCGCGACAAAAATCGCCTGTGTAAACGGGCCTTTATAGGTTTACATAAAAATCCGCTTTTTTATGGTAAACTGATTATCTCAAATGTAATCTAGTCCTTGTACTGAATTGTATGCACAGCAATCTTTGGCATTCTTTGTTCATCTGAGCTGCCATCTAGCAGAAAATATATGCCAAGGGTTATTGATTTTTCGTATTTCCAGTGGTTACAGATCTCTTGGAACATAAAACTGTAATTGTTTACAAATCTCGTTATTCATTGTACCAAGATCCATTCATATATATATATATATATATGCCAACTAAACACGAAAGTCGTATTTTAATTATCTTCCGTTATAATGTTTATTACTAAGCAACAACAAAGGTGAAAATCTACAAATCTAGTAAGTTTCTTAGTTTTGGCAGTGTGTAGTTCATATCGCTGATTAAACCTTTCTCATTTTAAACGTAAATGCCCACGCGACAGAAAACGTTTTCATAGAATATTACATCCGATTGACGAGATCTTCCGATAACAAAATACAACAGAAAGAGAATGAAAAGAGGGCTCATAGCAGTTTTTCTGGGAATAATATTCCCTTGTTAACTCGTTAATTGCAGTACTGACTATTTTCGTTTCTTTTTTGGCCGTAACCCGAGCTACTCGTACTACTCGTACGATCGCAAATATGTGTTAAGATCAGAAAAAAAGACATCGAACTCCTTCTAAAAATAATTTTCATGTTAATTAAGCCGAACAAAGATCATCATAGTCTATGTCGGTTAAAAAAAAAAGCGTTGCAGTGATCCAAACTGTCTGTCATTAAATTTTCGGCCGAAAATTCTGGTAGAGTGGTTGTTAACAAAATGTTCAACATTACGGGATTAAAGAAAAGCGCCTCATACCGCTTTCATTGTTACCATCATAAGTGAACCCCGCAGAAGTTAAGGAGGCATTTTAAGAAAAGAACATTTCCTTTCAAGGTAATAACAGCCAGCTAGTAATATATTTTTAGCCTCGCCAAGGAAACAAAGGTGTTCCGTCAAGTTCATGGTCATTTCAGAACCTATTAAATCGAATGAAGGACGACCTGGAGACCAATTCCACTACTTTTCCTTTTTGGTAAGGCATGTTTGTGATGGTTTCTGAGCTTAAGAAAAGTACTTTTTTTTATAAATTAGGCAAAATTATTGAAAAAATATGCATAAAATCATTCTGCAGGTTCAGTGTATTACAGTTGATTTTATCATTTAATTGTCAACAGGAAAGGATTGTCTCCCGTAAAACGACCGAATCTTTATTTCACAATTAAATAATGAAAGCTTTATTAATTGCAGTTCCTCTCCGGAAAACCTTTTGGAAATGAGCCCCGATTTCAGAAGCGTCGCCTCCGCATTTCTTGCACTTCTAGACAATTCTTGCTCTCTCCAAATCAATTATTTGATCTTCAACCACTGTTGATAAGAACGCTTTTGTGTTTGTTTCCTCCACTGTTTAATCAGTGCAAACAGTTAATCAGCAAATTGACATGCATGGTCTCGAATGGTTAATTAATTCTTTGCTGTTTGGTTGAGAGGCAACCGAAGATGTGTTATTTTGTGTCATAGCTGTCGTGTTATCAGGACTCAGCTGGTGTTCTTAATTAATATTAAGGCACCCTCCCTGTCATGTACAGAAATTGAAAATGCTCCGGGCAAATAAATGAAATTAAGATCTGCAAGTTAAAAACGAAAAGCCAAACATAATTCAAATGGGTACAAGAGATAAAATTCAATATACTGGCAAAGAGAACAAAAATGCAAAACGCGAGGGGACAAATAATTGTAAATAATTATAGCCTCAAAATAAACGTAGATATGTTGACTCGTCAAAGCAAGTTGTTAGCTCCGTGAAAATAAGGTTTATTCAGATAATAGTGTTCATGAGACAAATTCTACAAGAAATCTTTCATCCCACCAGTCTGCTTCTGCTTTTTCCCTTTTCCTCTGTTAAATGTTGTAGTAATAACAACTGGAACAAATGCAGGTGCGCCACACTATTAAAAATAGGAAAATCCATCTACGTCGAGAATGATCTTGTCCTTGGTGCCATGTCGTCCTAATCTGCCTAATGATATCCGGCGGTTCTTCGTTATTAAACCTCAAAATGAAAATTAATTTTTCGTATTTAGCAATAATTGTACAACGCTTACCTCTATGAAGACCTCACGGCTAAAAATACTAACATCAACCCCGCCGTAGTCTCATGTTTTATTTACTTTGGGTGGAAACGTCCCCAAAGAAAAGGTTGCCAATTTTGGGATTGTCGTTATTTTTCTCTTTATGATCACAAAAAGCTGCAAAATGCCGGGAACGACGAAACAATCGAAAACTTCCCCTTCAAACACGCGGTAGTAAACATATCTTTGTTAGTTAGTTTGTGTCAAGGGATCACATGTTAAATGTTGATATAAAATTTCAAACTCAGTAAAAGGTTGACGTTTTAAAGTTAACCAAATGGCCGAGTTCAACAGTGATGGCTGTCAAGAAAATATCTTGTCTTTATTTTGTGCCTGCTGCACATACAGTTACCATGGGAGAAATGAAAAGTACTCCAGTTGCAATTGTTTCGACAATGCAAATTTGAAGTCTTTCATATGCATCAATACAATCATGATGACAATGAATACTGTGAAACAACATACTCTTGGAAATGAATCAATAAAAAGGCTATTTATAAGAAATTACCAAGAGCCGAACGACAAACAACCGTGAATCGAATTTTATAAGAAATCTATTAACCATGAACGCAAACAAAGGA
>JAHPZR010001008.1:15000-23059 GCA_019787425.1 Platygyra sinensis | reverse complement strand
CCATGGCCTAGGCCATGGCCTACCCTGTGGCCTACTCTATGGCCTACCGGTGGTCAAATTTAAAAAAAAAAAAAAAAAAAAACGCAGAGCATTGCCGCAAATGTAACCCGGTAGAAGCGTTCAGTATTTGCTCAAAAATATGCAAATAAGTTACAACCAATCACTGCTCAGTGTTCCCACGATACTTTGTGCATTTGATTATGTCGATTCGCGGAAAGAGAAAGCACTTCAACCAAACTTTCCAGAATTATCGTTTCGGCGAAATAGCAAGGAATTCAACAAAATCAGTTTTTCATTTTAAAAGTGTGTGAGAATTAACATTTATACTCGGACCATAGTTACGGACGACCGAAGCGATGGAAGCGTAAAACTGTTTCAGTATTTGAAAGCTTCAAACGAAATTTGGTTAATATCGTAGACACTGCCGGCGGGTTTAGACTTACTAAATTATTTCACACTCGTTAAAACAGAAATAGGTTTTATTTTACATACCTCACGTCCGAGCCGTCATCAGACATCTTCCGCGTGAGAAAAGCGGGGTTTCCAAACGAAACTGGAACCCAGTCCACAACGACTGCTGGTTTTTCTTACTGTCACGCGATGGTCACACTAGTAGTGATGATGTTTGCCCAAGGTTGAGTTTATCCGGCAGGCTGCTCCTGCATTCCTTATTCTATCAGTAGGTTAATACTGATCAAACCGTGGCCGCCAAAACAGCAGAAGAAACTCGTTGGTGAGACAGTCCCAACGTTCAATGATTTGCGGCGATGCTCTGCGTTTTTTTTTTTAAATTTGACCACCGGTAGGCCATAGAGTAGGCCACAGGGTAGGCCATGGCCTAGGCTATGGCCTAGGCCATGGCGTAGGCCATGGCGTAGGCCATGGCCTACCCCACGTTTTGTCTACACCCGTCAAAAGTTTACTTTTCTGAGGGGGGGGTGTAGACAAAACGTGGGGTAGGCCATGGCCTACGCCATGGCCTACGCCATGGCCTAGGCCATGGCCTACCCTGTAGCCTACTCTATGGCCTACCGGTGGTCAAATTAAAAAAAAAAAAAAAGAAAGCAGAGCATTGCCGTAAATGTAACCCGGTAGAAGTGTTCAGTATTTGCTCAAAAATATGCAAATAAGTTACAACCAATCACTGCTCAGTGTTCCCACGATACTTTGTGCATTTGATTATGTCGATTCGCGGAAAGAGAAAGCACTTCAACCAAACTTTCCAGAATTACCGTTTCGGCGAAATAGCAAGTAATTCAACAAAATCAGTTTTTCATTTCAAAAGTGTGTGAGAATTAACATTTATACTCGGACCATAGTTACGGACGACCGAAGCGATGGAAGCGCAAAACTGTTTCAGTATTTGAAAGCTTCAAACGAAATTTGTTTAATATCGTAGACACTGCCGGCGGGTTTAGACTTACTAAATTATTTCACACTCGTTAAAACAGAAATAGGTTTTATTTTACATACCTCACGTCCGAGCCGTCCTCAGACATCTTCCGCGTGAGAAAAGCGGGGTTTCCAAACGAAACTGGAACCGAGTCCACAACGACTGCTGGTTTTTCTTACTGTCACGCGATGGTCACACTAGTAGTGATGATGTTTGCCCAAGGTTGAGTTTATCCGGCAGCCTGCTCCTCCATTCCTTATTCTTTCAGTAGGTTAATACTGATCAAACCGTGGCCGCCAAAACAGCAGAAGAAACTCGTTGGTGAGACAGTCCTAACGTTCAATGATTTGCGGCGATGCTCTGCGGTTTTTTTTTTAAATTTGACCACCGGTAGGCCATAGAGTAGGCCGTGGGGTAGGCCATGGCCTAGGCCATGGCCTACCCCATGGCCTAGGCCATGGCCTACCCCACGTTTTGTCTACACCCCTGAGGGGGTGAATCATAAAGACCTTCAATAGGGGGGGTGCGGATAAAAAATGGAATAGCCCATTTCATTGACCAGTTTTGCTGCAGAAAAATGCTCACCTGCCATTGAGGCTTGGCAAGTAGCTGGTCTAGATATTATTACACTAGCAGCTCCTAGAAAGTTTTCGTTTGATTCTCATCATGAGTGCAGAAATATTAATCGGTCGAGAAAGGACAGTCCAACACCGCCTGTGTGCAGTCTGCACTCTGCATTTTGTACACACCGATTGGAGTAGCATTTGATAACAGGATATTCGTTTGGTCGTTTGCGGGGTAACAAGGATCAGTATATTGTGGATCCTTCGGGCCAAGGCAAGTTGGGGATTTTTCGTTGATTTGCAGCATTCGCGGAAGTTAATTGTGTGATATCTATCCTTGTTTTTATCACGATAAGTGTATAAATTTGGGGCTCGGCTTGTTTCCTTTTTTCTTAATGTTTTCTTGTACATGTCATCCGTTTGCTTGGCCAATGTCCAAGATTTTTGGATGCTGCTTCGGATTATATTTCTCACTATTATGATCACTGCCTGTCTTGAGTTATCTCAACCAGAAATTTACAACTCTTGGATGTTATTGTATAGTTAGCTATGGCTGATTATTTTTGATGCCCTACTTCTTCATATGTGTTTTCCTTTTAATGTTGGTGGAAGTGGGAAAGTGAGACTACACATAAGCTTAAATTAATAAAATTAATAATAAGTGTTTTATGTACATTACCAACAACAAGATGACAAAGGGAAACTTTGTATTATCATACCTGTAAGGATATATTACACCAGAACCAGCAAATATGTTTGAAGCAAATGCTAAATTACCAAAAGGTATCTTAAGAGACTATGGGCTTGGAGTCTTCTTTGCTATATTTCCCAAAAACTTAATTTATCCACCAACACTGTAGTTCTCAAACAAAGAAAGCTACAACATGCTGCTGTTAGTCTGCTTGCAGCCGGTTTCTTCTCTAAGGGTCACTTAGACGCCCGGGCTTAGACGAGTGTTAAGTCATCGCGAACGTAAAAGAGCGGTATGGCAGAATGGCCAAGTAGGGAAGAAGGCGAGACGATTCTTCTTTAGGCTAAATAGTGTCTCCTCATAATCCCTGCTGAAATTTCTAGAGACAAACAGACTGCCAGCAGTCTATGCTGCTGTTTATGATATCAAATTTAGAATTGAAATAGACCAAAACAGAATACTTAGTGACCTATATAATGCAATTTCAGTCAAAACATCCCAGTATAAATGATTTGGTATACAGCTATATACCCTTCATGACTACCGGTATTCATAATTCAATTGGTTGTGATCATAATTTCTGAAGTGACCTGAGAAGGTAGTGTGGAGACTGTTTTTTGGCAAGATATTTAACATTCAATGTAAAAATGTTAAAATCATTACATGATCATTGTGTTGTTGACCACAAGACTTGAATTGAAGTAAATAATAAATTTCAGTTAAACTGACAGATACTTGAAATGACCTGCATAGCATAGTTCTGGGTAAAAAGATCCCTTTGCACAAGTTAATTTCACTGAGGTGTAATATGAGAACATGCAATAAAACCATGAGCTATTCATTCATTGATAATTCACCAAGATAGGTAATCTTCCAGTTTAACAAAATATAAATCACAGTTAAATGTAATTTACAGGTGAACTTAATGTTGACCGCTGACTCCAGAATATGTTTTTTGTGCTGGTTTTATTTTTTTATAGAAATATATAATATTATTATTGTTGTTATTTTGTGCCTGCCACTACTTTGCAATTCAGTTTAAACATACTTTGGAATTCAATTATTATTTTCAAGTAGAAGTCAATCAGTTTTTTTTTCACATCTTCCATCTACAATTTACTGGCAAGTTGCCACCACTGTAAATAGTATGATGTATATTATTTGTAACTAAACCAGGTCTTCTTTTCATTTAAATGTGAATGTGTGGTTCCCTGATTCCCTTCATTAGGGCTAACGCCTATGGGTTTCACATAGCACCTTAATTTCCACTTCAGAGTTAATTCTCTGTTCCACCACTTCTTTTCATTTAGCCTGTTTTCTCTTTTACATGTATGTGACCTCACATTCACTGAGAACCCAGGAATAGACACCATACTCAGAGCAAATGTAAGCCATCCAACACCTAAGCACTGGGAGGAGAGAAATCTCTAACTCTCATCAGTTTAAGCATTGATATTGCAAGGGGCAATGTCTGCAGCAAATTTGTTAATAGACCTTTTACTTTAAACACATTCAAGGTTGTTGAGAAAACCAAATTGTGTTCAGCACATTGTCTGCAAAATAGATATAAACACAGTACATTAATCTTTGACTTGTAACATGAACAAGAATATCCTGAAAGTGTGACCTGCTATAGGGGACCTACACCATTATTTTTAGCTACAAACATTTATGGTACTCACCTCGGGGGATGTTCATGCAAACGATACCCAACTTTTATAATATCAATTTGCCAATACGTATTTTTCATTCCATGTATATTGCAATTTATTTTTGTTATTTTAAAAGGGCAGTCGCCTATTAGCAAGCTGTTTATCACTGCTGTCAAATAATAAGAAAATGACTCGGACGAAACTCGATCAAGCTTTACACAATTATTCAAGAATCTCCAACTTTATGCGTTGCGTGGCATAAATGGCGGCTCCATAAGGGTCTCGAGTAGGTTAAAGATGAGTTATTGCTCAAGGTTTTGATAACTAAACAGTTCTTTCTGTTTGGTGTCTCCGTACAAAGCTCTTTAAATTTGGGCGAAACACTTTTTCGAATAACGCGTGAGTGAATAACCGCACAGACCTAAATCTTGTAGGCTGGTAGACCAGACACGAGAGAGCGGCGGAAATCGAGCCTAGAAATCTTGGCAAGATCGTTTATTCATCAATCATCTGGGTTTTATTGAATGGCTACGATTTATATTTTTGACGGGGTGACACTTCAAACCAGCAACTCGGACGTATAGTCATCTGGGTGCACAGCCAGCAGAAACTCACCTTTTGACAACCGTGACACTTCCTCAGTTGTTCCCTCTTTGTTTCCTTCGTCCGCCATTTTGAATATTTTGGCGGGTTACCGCTGTACACTCGTTCCCAGACTCCCGTTCCCCGTTCCCCGTTCCCGGTATTAGTAACATCCAAACACTTCACATTTTTCTAATACTATTTCGAAAACGTTTCATAACTTTTCACTGTAAACCGAATATGGCTAAACGAAAAGTTTTTTTTAGCGCTTTGGGTCCGGAAACTGAGGAACAAATTAAATTAGCGAAAGACAAAATTCGCTTTGACTTGTAGCTTTGAAAAGGCGATTCGGACACTCGCATTTATAAGTCGTGAAAAATTCAGTTCATTTTATTTCAAAATTATTGGATAGACCACTCTGTAAGCTTTAATTTGATATATAGGGCTTAGGTATCTACAGTTTAAAGTGCACGCGCCACATTACTCTGACGCGAGACACCCCTGAAGGTACACAGTAACCTTAAGGTCGGCACACACGATGGGACTAGTCCCTGCGACTAGTCCCTGCAACAAGTCGCAAGGACTAGTCGCATCGTGTGAATTGGCCATTTTTGCCACAAAATCTAGTCGCAGGGACCAAAATTTGGTCCCTGCGACTAGTCCCACGAATTCAAACTGGTTTGAATTCGTGGGACTAGTCGCGGGGACTAAAGTTGGTTCCTGCGACAAGATTTTTAAGCAGCTCACACGATGCGACTGGTCCCTGCGACTAGTCGCAGGGACTAGTTGCCAGTTCACACAATGCGACTAGTCCCTGCGACTTGTTGCAGGGACTAGTTGCAGGGACTAGTCCCATCGTGTGTGCCAACCTTTAAGCTTATTAATTTTTCTAAGATATTACTGAATCAAATCTTTCAAAAACCAACAGTGTAGAAACAACAACAGTCGGAGGTACTTCAAATCATCAAGATAAAAAAACAACAAACAAACAAACAAGGATATTCTGGGGTTAAGGCTCAATCCTTACCAGTCACTTTTACACTGTCTAAGCAGTAAAAATACGGTCATCCAATTGCTAAGTCAGTTGAACCGAACTTTAAATACTTTACTTACTCAGTTTAAAAGAGTGACAAAAGTGGGTCAGCAAAAGTCATTATTTGTATTTCACTTCCACATTCATACAGCCTGCATAAATGGCCGGTCAAATTGTCCTTTGATGGTTCATTTGTATACAATGTATGTATTTCATTTATTTATCTAAACAACCCTACAAGCTGAAAAGCTTAAAAGTACATTTTAGAAACCATGTGGCTTCGGGGATGAAAACGGAGTGTATAACCCTAACGATGTTGGAACGCATGCGTCTTAAATGTTGGTCTCTAACACAAGGAAAATGACGCAACGCGCATACGTTTAGAGCAAATTGGTCTCGTTCTAAAGAGAACAGTACCACAAAATGAGCGAATCGAGGTAGGTTTAACCCGGTCTACTTAGTGTATAAGTCACCTAACCTTCCTGCAATACTAATTAATTCATTGAAATGAATAAGTTATAAAAACATCAAAGTTTATAACTTGGCCTTAGTGAATATTGCGTTAGCCGAGAGTAGTCTCCTAATTATCCTAATAGTGCGGCACTCTGAACTAAAAACGAAGAATAAAAGATATAACAAAATTGCTTCCCTAACTTCTGATAATTAGCAGCTTACCTTGAAGGCCCAAGTGCAGGAAATCCCAACATATCGTTGTAGATACCGACCAAGCTCAGTGTCTTCATGCGTGTGTGATTTCGGTGTTTACACTGCTGAGCAACCTTTTTCAAAACACTTCTACTTAATGCTACACAGGCTAAACAGGCTAAACAGGCTAAACAGGCTAAACAGGCTAAACAGTCCTCTTTCTTTCTTGGCACCTGTTTTCGCTTGCCCCAGAGAGATAACGCGATTTGTCACGGCATTGCGGATGTAAACATCGTCATCCGCTCGCGCGCATGAACCATTCCTAGCCGTCAATGTGGTGGTCGTGCTAATACGTGATCATCATTAACGACTTTTTCAGCGGCGGATACGAGTCATCCACGCGAATAGAATGATCACTGATAGCTTGGACTTGGTATACTAGCCTGACTTGAAAAAAATTGTTAGATTTTCAGCAACATTCCTGTCCGGCCATGTATCAAAGACTGCTTGAGCTCGAGAGTTTGCTGAAATGTCTCAGCTGTCGTAACACCCACAAAGATGAACTGACGGTTATTAAACTGCACTTCGTTTGCCATTGTCCTTGGTCGAAATTGCTTTTTATAGCTTTAATAGCACTGACTCTGCTTCACATTGTAACCAACAGCAGCAACAGGCACTCACGGAGAATTCGCGAAGTTCCATCTGAAGAAAAGCTCGATCTGCTACTGCTAATCATGAAGTGAATGTTGTTTTGATCAACTGACGGATAACCTGTTCTGATCTCTGTCAAAGAGCACCAAACAAACCCTGTGAAAATGAATGGCGGAGTCAAACAAACTGACCAAGCTGCCGGTTGAAAACATTGGCGATATTGTGTTCATGACTAGAATTTCATGACTTTAGATGGTTGAATATTTTAATGTTTCCTTCAGTTCAAATCGAGATATTGTTTCTCTTTCTTTCTTATGTATTCCTTTAAATACTTCATCTAAGACTACTGACTAATCTGTCATAACAACACGAAACGACAACAGCTTGCTTAATAATTCACAAATCAAATTTATTCACTCAGCCATGTTGATCTAATACTGGATACCGAAACACCACTTTGTAACTTTTATTTTAATATCCATCATGTCCATCTAATTTTATTTCAAATAGAATCCGACGCTTCAGTGATAGACGGGTTTCACATGAATTATTAAATACCGAGTGGTACTAAATTGATAAAAACGACTGATCGATCAATATGATGTAGCATCAGACGTGAAGATATGATATCCTCCGTGTTCCACGGAGGTACACCAACATGGCGGCTCCATACTGGGCTCTGTAAATTTGTGCAGAATATTTCGACGAATATCTCAGGTTTAGGAAAACGCACAGACTTAAAACTTGGACAGGTTTCCGTCATCTTTACCAGTCTCCTATAGCATCACAATTTCTTGACTTCATTCACATAATGGTTTTCGATTTGTTTTTATATTGCGTGACAGTGCA
>JAHPZR010001008.1:7500-10000 GCA_019787425.1 Platygyra sinensis | reverse complement strand
TGGCGACATTCATTTCACTTCATGATTAGCTAGGCAGTCGAGCTTTTCTTCAGATGGAACTTTGGATTCTCCGTGAGTGTCTGTTGCTGCTGGCCGGTTTGATAGTTGGTCTCCATGTTGCGTTGTTTTTGAAGCAGAATCAATGCCATTTAACTTATGGAAAGAATTTCCGACCAAGGACAATGACAAGCGAAGTGCAGTTAAATAACAGTCAATTCATCTTTGTCGGTGTTATGACAGCTGAGATATTTCTGCGAACTCGAGCTAAAGCAGTGTTTGATACATGGGGCAGGAATGTTGCTGGAAGACTAACATTTTTTACGAGTCAGACTCATCAAATGTCCAGCCTACCAGTGATCAGTCTACCCAACGTGGATGACTCGTATCCACCGCTAAAAAAGTCTTTAATGATGATCAAGTACATACACGACCACCACATCGACGACTATGAATGGTTCATGCGAGCGGACGACGATGTTTACATCCGTAATGACGAATTAGTACGTTTATTACGTTCATTAAACAGTTCCGATGATATCTACCTGGGGCAAGCAGGAACAGGTGCAAAGAAAGAAAGAGGAATGCTTAACTTGTCGCCTGGAGATAACTATTGTATGGGGGGACCGGGTGTAGTATTCAGTCGAAGTGTTTTAAAAAAAGTTGCTCGGCATATTCAACATTGTCTGCTGGAAGCACCGAAATTACACATGCATGAAGACACTGAGCTTGGTCGGTGTATACAACGCTATGTTGGAATTTCCTGCACTTGGGCCTATGAGGTAAGCTGCTTAGTAATTATCAGAAGTTAATGGTGCAGTTTTGTTGCAGCCTTACTCCAGTCCTCCTATACAAAACAGGAAAGTTTCCTAAAATTTTATCTGGCGCGTTTTGCTGCCTTTGGGCAAAGTAAACTTCACCAGGTTTTAAAGACTGCTTCCATCTTATCTAAGCGCTTGACTTGCTTTTGGGAGGTTTTAATAATTTTTCAGTCTTTGCCTCGTTTTTTTTTTTCCGATTTTAAGTTTTGTTGCGGTTGTTCCGATATTTCAAAATAAAGGAACGTTCCTCTAGCCATGATCGGCTGTTCCTCGTTTTTGTGTTTCTAGCCGCTAGAGGAGGACCAGCGTTTTTACAATCTAGGAACAAAACGTTCACTGTAGTGCAAAAGTGGAACATTTCGTTCCGAGTTCGCAACTGTTCTCAAATTGATGAATTAGGTCTGTTTTGTTTCGAATTCTTATCTGGGTATGGAACACATTGTTCCCAAATTGGTTATTTAGGACTGTCTGGTTTCGAGTTCCTATCTGTAAATGGAACACATTGTTCCCAAATTGGTAAATGAGGACCAAATCTGTTAATGAATCACATTTGTAACGATATGTCAGTTGTCTAGATGAGCCTATCGGCATTAAGTTCAACCATGTGCTCGAGTTGTTGTTATATCATGGCCATGTGGCATTGTCTCGTGCTTCGAATAAAGTTCTGTTGAGTTTACTGTTTATCAGTTTATCAAGCCTGATTTATACAAAATTGTTCCCAAATTGATTAATTAGGAACGTTTTGTTTCGAATTTCCATCTGTGAATGGAACATATTGTTCTCAAATTGATAATTTAGGACCGTTTTTTTTTCTGAGTTCCTATATGTCTGCATCGCCCAGAATGAGGCGACACTATCCGGGACTTTCGTGTATGACGCACGCGTGATTTGAAACGAAATAGCCTATCAAGCGGCCAGACAATAAGAATAAGAATAACAATAGAACTGTAACAATAAGAAAAATGACCTGAAAATGGTCGCTAGAGCTAAAACGGATCCATGTAGTTTTGAATAATTATCTCACACAGACAATGGAAAACAATGCTCGCTCAGGCATAAGACTTCGTTCAAGCAGAAATGTCATTTATTTTTATTTTCTTCACTGTTGTACAAATAGAAAAGATCTGTGTTGTCTTTTAAGTCCTCGATTAAAATACACACTACGTAAACCGATCGAGTAAAAGACTGCGTCTGTAATGAACTGCTTTGACCGGTCGAGTAAAAGAGGACAACGATAAAATATATGCTAGTGTTTCGCGCCCCGCACTTTCCATTTGGCAACGCTTTAGAAGAAGATTATTTTTGTGGGAAAACTTTTGGCTTCCGTGCTCAAACCATTGCGAGTTTGACATGTCAACAAAAAAGAGAGTATATGCCGCTACACGCGACTTTGTTGACAAAAGTCTTTGCGAAGAGCGTAGGCAGCGTTTAAATTAGAGCGCTTTTGTTAACTTTATTACACCTTCAGATTTATTTCACACATCAAATCATTTGATTGACAGCCGCCGATTCATTGACTAGAGCAGTCGGAAATCCGAAAGCTTAAGCCTGCCGCACACTAGCCGATTTTTTGTCGCAGAACTGCAGATTTTATGTCGGGGTCAAATCGGGTTAATTAAAATCTGTCAGGACATCAGCTTGCTGCACACTAGCCGATTTTTTGTCGCGACTAACCGCGTTTA
>JAHPZR010001008.1:0-5000 GCA_019787425.1 Platygyra sinensis | reverse complement strand
GCAAATACAAATATATATGCAGTTTCTTTATTTTTCATCGATTCATGCTGACCAAATGTTCTCAAAAAGGCAAAATAAGCAAGAAGTTCAAAGTCAGTCCACCGTAAGAAAAAAGATGGCGGTTGTACATTTTAAATGTACAGCCGCGATACCTTCCGAACCAAACTAAGTCTACTGGGCATATAGAAAGATATGGCTTAAGGAAAGTCGTTCCTATACTAACAGCACTGCTTTTGTCCAGTTGGAATGACGTACAATTTTTTTGTGTGCCTAGTTTCGCGTGCAAAGCATTATAGGTAAATGTACTAGTCGCCATCTTTTTCCTTACGGTGGATTGGTCGGATATCGATGGAGCGTCACCAGAACCAAAATGCCTTCATTTGGAAAAGGATCAAACTGACAGTTTGTATCACTGCCCAATACAAGAGAGTGACCATGATGGGTTTCAAAGTCAGATGTTGCAGGAAACATGTGAATAACAAGCACAGTTGTTTCTTTTTTTTTCACGAAAAGCCCGGCCAGCGAGAACTCGTTGCAAATACCAAAGAACTTGCCGCCGGATGCTGATAAATCACTTTACAGAGTATTGCCTTTATTTTCATACCAGCCAAATTGGCGCCGATCATTTATCATGGTTGACTGAAAGTGATGGTGGTTAAAAGAAAGATTGCACACCTCAGCAGACAATCAAGAGGTGCTTTAAATTTCTCAAATTTTGCTGCTAAGACGAGGAAGAATTGAGTTTTGAAGTGCTGGACTTTAGCCCCTGTTCTCGCAGTCTGTTGCTCCAATTTATCGATCACTTGCAAGACGAATGCGAGCTCGGGCATGGTAGACGATTGGGTTATATGGATGCAATCTCAGAAATGATCGATTTCAGAAAAATAAATAGCGCCTCAGACGCAGTCCTTCGGAACTTGTCACCGACAGAATTGTGCCTCAAAAGAGCTCGCAAGACAGTGGTAACGATGATGACATTGCAGTGGACACAAGATCTACACATCGAAACTCTGGATGCCAGGGGACTTTCCATTGGCCTCGTTACGAAAATACCGTAAAGACGTAGGTCAAGTCCAAGTCAAGTCAACCTCTCGGACTTGACATTTGTCACGGAATTTGTCGCGGTATATTTGTCCATCAAGGTGAAGGGTTCTCGCCATATGACTTATCAGTACTTGATGGTTGAAATGGTTAGAACAGCCGAAGAGAACGGGAGATTTACTGATCAGAAAAGGTTCTGCTGGCAAATATGGAAAAATATGGATTCGCCTCCTTAATTCTGACCGAGGCAAGCATGTGCTCGACAGCTACATCGATTTCGCAAGGCCATTGGTAAAACCGCAATGCGAGTTCGTTCTGGTCGCGAGAAATGGAGGCAAACACAGCAAATTGGGCGACGTCATGAGTAAAATGGTCTTTGACGCAATCGGAAAATTCAGTCACCCGACGCGCTATTGTCAAATCGTCGAAACACAAAGCCGCAATCAGCTCACCAGTAAAGAGCAAAGGATTTTGTCGGAAGATCAGAAACACAGCTCAGCCGTTGGCAAAGTTCACTATCTAAAGCAGAGGTCGCGAAAAGTTACTGCGAAGGCTCACGAGTGTCTTCAAAAGCTACAGGGTACTAAGGGCTATGAAGTGGAGTTTTGTAGAGTTCCTTGATAACCATGCACACTTTTCCATCTTGAAACTGTACCTGAAAAATAATTTTGAATACCGTGCTTAAATGGTGCGTGTTACGTGCGTGCCATTGCACGTTTCGTTCGTACATATAACATATACCTGATTAGCTGTGACTGCCACTGCACATTTCAGCAGTGCCCTGTGAACGATGAGAGGATTTGCTGAAGCGCCATTACGCGTGGTCAGTGCTAAATAATAGTTAATTGCAGGCCAAAGCGATTTGTTGCCATGTGTTGGGTTGCCATTAACCATTTGTTCCGGATTGTGTGCTTGGTACAGGACTTCTTTCTCCATCGTCATCGCTGTCATCACTTTCTTCTATACTGCCTTTCCCTTTCTCTTGAGTTGCTATGGCACTAAAGAAAAATGCCGCGTTTGGTATTCCTGAGAAAATTCAATCAAAATTGTTTATCAAAGTTATGAAGCTTAGTTTCAAGAGAAAAGCAACCAAGAGCTGATTCGAACCTAAAACTGATTTGTCTATCACACAAATCCCACTTCTTGCAGACATGATTCCAAGACTTTAAAAGGTCTTTTTTTGTTATTAAATACACATTGTAATATAAAATAATGCCACACTGGCCGGCGCAAAACGGGAATCATATAACATGAACCGGCCCCACGAATTGTCTCACTGTTCAACTATTTACTTGGCCGTTCTGCTCAACCCATCCTCAACAGAATTGGCATTACCACTGGACAGAAATGAAACCAAAGCCGGCCTGCTTCTTACATAAACCACTAGTACTTGCCAAGTGAATATCAATATATGAATTTTACGAAGTCGGATGCATATTTTTGCCATAAAAAGACTGCATCTCTGTTTTATAACACCTTAATTCTCTGTTTCAGAGGACCTGACCTACTCTTTCTCCCACTATGATAAGCTAATTATAGTATTATCCCACTGATAAGTATGTGAATTTCACCATTACGAATGCTTTGCAGTTTGCTGTCACTTGTCGCAGTAATTTTCTAAAGTGAGCAGATTTCGGTGTTGATTTGTACCAGAGCAAATTTTCAATTTTGACCGCCTGTAGTTTTTGCGTGTTTTTATTTTATTAATTACCGCTTCTTGATGTATCTTTTATCATTATAAAGCTTCCCAATGTATGTGCAAACTTGTGAAAAGGTAGCAGTGACAATTAGAGTTGAAAACAACTGGCAAAGTGTCGCTGGTATCTTCAAGTTCCTTGATTATGTTACCAGAAGAAATCGAAAACAATTAGATCAAGAGAAAATGAGGGGACACGGGGGGAGGCTCCAATCTAGGCCTTGGGATATGTCAATTCCACTAGAGTTATTTTAGGATTGCCGGAAACAGCGGGAGTGCATTTCTTTTACGTCCACATGATACCATTCTTTTGGTGATCACGCAATTTAGAAACGGTCCACGGGGAAATACGCTTGGTCGATAGAAGGCTTTTACGGGTAGGAGTAGTTTTGTCACTAGGGAGCTTTAGATTGGACTACGAGTACGACTTTTTAATTCTAGTTTTCAGGCTTCACATTATCACAACACATACCCATTTCATCCCATGAGCTACTCTCTCTACCTAAAACCAACATGAAGAAGGAGGGCTCTGGAAATGTCACTGGTTTGAAATTCGAAAGTCGTACTCGTACTGAAACTCGTACTCGTGGTCCAAGTAAAGCTCCCTACTGTTTCAGTATTCGCAACTAGTTCTGTTGTTACATTCTCATGATCGCCATGCTTCCTAGTTGTTTAGTCGCTGTGCCTGCATTCAAAATGTACTTCTCTCGCTGAGCGCTACTTTCCAAGAAAGATATTTTTTACGATAACTGCATGCAGAAATTCACTCGCGCTCATTGGCTAATTTTATTGTCAATATGCGGACAGACACATGAATTTAAAATTCAGGCGACGCGTCAGCGAGCGAGAGCCGGCAATTCGACAATTTGTTATCATAAAAAACAATTTGATGTCAGTTTTTGATATGTCTGTCCTGTTATTGATAATTAATTTCGTCATCACATTGTCAAAGTAGTCTGCGGATCCACTCGGCTATCGCCTCGTGGATCCACAGCTACTTTGACAATGTGATGACGAAATTCATGATCAATAACAGGACAGACGCATAAAAAACTGACGTCAATTTGTTAATTTTATTGTATTCAAAATTTCAAATTATTTCTGTCATTGGTCGTCCAACTTCGAGCTGTTTCCAAGTTATTTCTGTTTCTGGTTGCTTCACTGCGAGCTATTATTTTGTCACTGTACCGCCATTTAACATTATTTCTGATGTTGATCACCTTGCTCCGAGCTGTTGTTTTGTAAAGTTATTTTCTAGGCTGATTGCCACACTTCGAGTTGTTTTACCCGCGCTGCTAAGGTTCAAATTAACTTCTGTCGCAAGATTGAGAATTGCTTTGTTGAGGGTATAGTATTCCAACTGGTTTCTGTCGCTAATCGCTAGGTCGCGAGTTTTGGTTCCTGCATTCAAAATATACAAGACATCCTCTGATTTGTTTCGCGGCCCGGCCAGAATTATTCCTGTCGCCAGGTTTAGAGCAATTTTTTCGCTGGGTTCAAAATTAGCTTTGTCGTGGAACCAAAATAGTTTTCTCCTGTCAGCTACGATTTCTTTCGTCGTTTAGAGGTATCAAGATCGCTACAGATTGAAACAGAATTTCATGTTATGTTTCAATATCGATCGATATACTTCTCTTCATGTTGTTTATATACAAATGAAAGCACATATATTCTTTCTTGCTGTCATCGCTTTTCTTTGATTCAAATTCTCATGGGACAAACGTTGATATTTCTTCATGCACCCAGCATTTTTATTCCAAAAAGGTTGTGATTCTTTAGGCGCTTCAACTGACAAACTTACTTCTACGCAGACCGCCCTTTCAAAATTCCTTGATCAACAGGTGAAAGGTACCATGCGGACGTCTGGAGAAATAGACTTCCGTCTCCGTCTAAAGCTAAAGATAACTTGAGTGAAATCGACATATCCCAGCCAACGCCCTTATGTCCCTCTCTGACCCCTCATTTTCTCTTGATTAGATACAAAGCAACGGTCCTCAATCATGTTACTTAAGAAATAGAAAACATGTATCGTGTTTGTATCGAGTTATACAAACACGAGTGGAAGTTTGGGAGAACGAGAAATGCTGTGGGAACACGAGCCGCAGGCGAGTGTTTCCACAGATTTTTCGAGTTCTCCCAAACTTTCACGAGTGTTTGTATAACTCGATAGAAACACGATGTACATGTTTTCTATTTCTTTTAGAAAACACCACGACGAGAAAAAGGAAAACAACTTGTTAACTTTGATTATCGAAATGTAAAT
>JAHPZR010001007.1:0-23040 GCA_019787425.1 Platygyra sinensis | reverse complement strand
TACTGTTTTTACATATGGGTCTCTTCGTTTCCTGCAAGGACAATTCAAGTTTTTTGGATAATTGTAAATTAGTCAAGTGTTGACGTCATACACTCAACCAGGTTTTCTTTCACAAATAATATGAAAGATATATATCAGCCAGTTTGCAATAAAATATTTCATTCTTTGTTATAAAATTCGACTAAATGTGCTTCTTCATATAGCGAGTTTAATAGTTCCTGTTAGCGCATGGCAACATACTGGTATCCGAAGCTCCCACCATTTAAACAGCTTTTCTTATCCACCTTTGGCGTTTCATTTTGGTAAAAGTTGCAACAGCAACCTTCATATGCCTGATTTCAGGCAAGGGCATATAAATATGTGTAGCTCCAGTTTGTTTGCCTTGTTCAAACATGTTTTAAGCTGAAAATCACTAAGCCATATTGAAATCAATGGATGGAACTGATGAGCTGTGCCTAGGGTGTTTGCTGTAGAAGCTATAACTTATCTAGTGTTCAATGTTCGCTAGCACTGCATCACTGGCGCACGGTGGGCTCTAATTTATATACTTATATGATAATGAGGGTTGGTGTAGGACGTCAGAGAATTCAGTTTCCCATTTGCTATATTTACACCGATTCTTCCAAGCTTAAATAATCTCGCAGAATCTATGGCAATATTTGCCTAACTTTAAAGGCGTTCTTTTTCATGGATTCTATGTGATGCAGCTCAAAAAAGTGCAAGGTAAAAATCTGATTTAGTACCCAGCTTTAAACAATTTGTGGTATGTATGTATAGTTCTAACTTGAGTTCTAGCTTAGCAAAGACCTCAAGCTCGGTATTCCAGCGAAATATACCCTCATGGTAGGTCTTTCACTGGTTGCTTTGCAATAACCTACCACCAAAAATCCAATACAGTTGTGCCATTGTCATAAAAGGGAAAATTAAAGAGTTGGTGAGGCTTTCACGTTGCATTCCCCTATCAGAATAGGTCGCACGATGCGGAAAACAACAATAACAAAAAAATTAAAAGTGGGGACACAAAACTGTGTTATCGAATACTATCCCATGTTGTTGAAAATTAACGGTGTGTGGCTTTGGCATCGTTGCATTCGCCCATACGGAATTTCAAGGTATGGAAAACTAAGCGTTGAACAAATAAAAAAAAAGATGGGAAAACAAAACTGTCTTATACGAAATACATTCCCTTGTCTTTTCTCATGTAAGAAAAGTCTGAGATCCCGTAAATGTAGGGATCTCTTTCATTTGTGGTACTACTCGCTATTTAGTTTGTGAGGCATTACCTAAGGATTGGGAATAAGTTCGTACAACAGGGTCGGGCGCTTATTGAATATTAATTTATTTTAGCACCAGGAAGCGTTTTGAAAGAGGGCAGCAATCTTCGAACATTATGATCTCCGGAGAAAACGTTTGAGAAACAACTCGTTGCTCCATTATATCGATATATAACTTTTCCATGTCATCGGCATGTCTCTTCCGTCTCCATGTTAAGCATGTTCCACATAGGACATTTTTATAGCCCCGTGCTTGTGTTACCAAAAGATTGTAAAAATAGACCGAATTGATTAAGAGCTAGCTCCACAAGCGACAGAATGGGAATGGTAAAGTAATGGTAATGATGGACTGAGTTTCGTCTCAAATTCATTTTCTAATTAGACAGTGTGATAACAAGAATTTTGACCACCCGCGCACCGGGAGTCCGATTTGTTTATCTTGTATGTTATAGACCGAAATGGAACGACAAGCGAAATCTCATTACGTACGCAATTACTCAATCAAATGGGCAATTTCAGAAATAATAAGAATAATTATCCAGTTATGAAGGAAGGGAAAAAGACACGGAGGCGCAAGGTGTCAAACGCTGATCGGCACGGTTGGCCATTGTTGGCTTTTTTAGATTTGGACTCTATCCTGTCGTTGCCCCGTTAAAGGCCCTAGTCACCTCCGCCATTTTCGTAATGAACATCGAATTATTGATATAGGCATGGTGAAGCGAATTCTTATTGTATTTTACTCTAGTAGAGGCTGTGTTCCTGAAGGTATGTTTTAATTATCTTGAGTAGATTCAGTGATTTTGCGTGCGTTTCAAAAACAGGCTTTGCCAAGTGACAATAGCCAAATTCTCGCATGTAAACAAAAACAAAAGTGTGGCTGACTAGGGCCCTTTAAGCTTTTTACGCAGTATCAGCCTTGCATCATTGTCTGGTATTCTTTCTATTTTTGGCTGATCAGATCTTTTACAAATCCTACGTGAACAAGCAGTATTTTCGTTTGCGGTCCTTTACATCATTATGTTTTAACTGTCCAGTAAATTGTTTAATGGTCGCTCTGAAATTGACTACAGTAAAAATGATCCTGCTGCTTGTTAAGTGACGAGCGAAAAAACAAGTCTTATGTCAGTCAAAAACAAAACCATGCATGAAAAAACGCACAACTGCGCAAAAACCTTAGCAGAATTTGGTTAAGATCCCAACCGCTAAGCAGGGCAGTTTTTCCTGCAGAATACAACAGTTTTAAGTTGAGTCGATCGACAGCTTATTTCAAGCCGTAAACTAATCAGAGGCAGGAGTAAATAATGACTTTTCCTTTCCTTGGATTTTCGGGACGGGGACTTTCTCTTAAAGTGGCTAAAAGTAAAAAAAAAAAAAAAAACTAATAATAATAATTGCTGCTTATTTGAAAGATTTATCAAAGTAAAGAAGAATGGCCTTTTCCTTTTGAAAATATATGTTTTTGTTTTAGAGATACTCCCGTTTCTTTATTATGCAAATGAGAGAAGTGATGATTTCATAACTAGTTCTGATCTAACAGTGAAATACTGAATCAGAAATATTGAAATATTGGGGCAGAGTTCTTCAATTTAGCTTCGCACCAAAAATGTACATCACAAAAGAAACAGAATGGAACCCATAATGTTGTTGCCATGGCAACACGCTTGCCTTAGTCTCTTTTTGTAAAAAAACAGTTATTCTCATTTGCAACCTTTTAAAGAGGGACAGATGGTCTTGCTTGCAACACACATGGTTCCTACATTGTTTAACTCTCCCCATTTGATTCTTTTGAGTTGCAGATCTTTGTTTAAGACAAAATCTGGGAAATTTCGTCTAAATTAAAACAGGACCAGCTGCATAACTGTTGCCATGGCAACGGCACAACGGACGTGATGTACAGTATGTGATGAACAGTATGTGATGTACGTACAGTACGTGATGTATGTGTATGTGATGTACAGTTCTGGTGCAAAGTTCGAAGAACAACGATATTCTTGATTTAGTTTTATACTGTTTTAGTGGAACTACCTATAACGTCATCATTATCCTTATTTGCTTAATACAAAAACTTAAATGTCTTTAAAATGAAAAACGATATTCCAAAAGAAAATGTCATTCTTCTATATTTCGAAAGGCCTTTCAAAACAGCAGGACTCTTTTTTTTAACTTCATAAGCACATTAAGCTGTATGTTTCAAAAAAAACACAACAGTTACTGTTTAAACTTTGAAA
This sequence comes from Platygyra sinensis, assembly GCA_019787425.1. Lineage (NCBI taxonomy): Eukaryota > Metazoa > Cnidaria > Anthozoa > Scleractinia > Merulinidae > Platygyra > Platygyra sinensis. Next base: position 19,538 of record JAHPZR010001007.1, on the reverse strand, counting down.
TGCCGCTCAGAGGTTCTGTTTAGTGGCCATGCTGTAAATGGACGACTGCATACCGGTGAATTCTGCCACATTCGCTGATGACGAAACTTGGTTTGAACTGATTAGAAATGCTGGTCGAACATTCTTCTTTAAGCATACAGCTGATGGATTTCCTTAAGATGCAGGCACCGAATTGTACAAAGGTAAACAATTTGTTGCTGAAGCAGATGTTGAAGAAATCGAAGATGTCGACCTGGATTGTGCTGGCAGGTATCCGGTAGTGATTGGAGATTATTCTCGTCTTTTACTGACAATTTAAGAGCCATTGTCAGTAAATATGGAGAATCCCACGACAGTTCGGAAAATTCGGATTTTCGTTTATTGCGTCAAAAAGACCCTTTTGGTGAACTATTTTCAGAAATATACTTTCAAAGTTCCAGCGAGTTCACATTTTTGTGAAATCTAGGAAAGTTCGAAATACAGCTCAATCAACCAAGATGGCCGATGGAATTTATCCAAAATTGTACATTTTCAACACGCCAGTACAGAAAGAAAGGAACTTGCCTGGATTTCATATTCACACAGTTTGTAATTTACCCTTTGGTCATTTTCTGAGCTAAAAGTCATCTTGAAGTAAATAGGTTTTGCGCGCTTAATTTTCACGGGCCAAACTAGCCATTTAGATATGATATACCCATAGCACAGCTCTTGTTTTAGAACCTTTTGTTTGTTGAGAGATTCGTATTCTAGTAGAATTATGGCCCTCTAAATTCCGTTGAAATTTTACATGTAAATTAAATTGCGATAATTGTATTTTTCAAACGGCCAAGAAGTAGACAAAACCTATTTACTTCTAGATGACTTTTAGCTCAGAAAAATGACCAAAGGGTAAATTACAAACTGTGTGAATATGAAATCCTGGCAAGTTCCCTTCTTCCTGTACTGGCGTGTTGAAAATGTACAATTTTGGATAAATTCCATCGGCCATCTTGGTTGATTGAGCTGTATTTCGAACTTTCCTAGATTTCACAAAAATGTGAACTCGCTGGAACTTTCAAAGTATGTTTCTGAAAATAGTTCACCAAAAGGGTCTTTTTGACGCAAGAAAAGAAAATCCGAATTCTCCGAATTGTCGTGGGATTCTCCATATTTAAGAAATGGTGAGCGTGCAGCGTGCAGTTATCGAGTTATATACGCACGCGGGAGGTTGCTAAGCACGAAAGAAGCGTAAGAGTCGCACGGAGCGATAGCCGAGTGCGACTCTAGCTTCTTGAGTGCTTAGCAAACCTCCCAAGTGCATATATAACTCGATAATTGCACGGCTGCACTCTTACCATTTCTTTTATAACATTGAGACTTTTGAGATAGAATATATTGAATCTTGTCCGGCTTACATGAAGTCAAAAGCACCATAAACCGCGCGAAAATGTTCATTCAAAAATCTGACAAAGCGACACATCAATTCTTCTTGGATCGCGGCGAGTTTCTAGTTAACATTTTCTCGATCTCGGGAAAACAAACAACTTCAAACTGTCGGTTCACCTAAATATCAAGCTGACAGTAAACGAAACTTGCAGTCGGCAAAAGTGTTCTGGAAAGTAAGTTGAGCTTGCATTGGATCAGTTTTCCGAAGAATCGAAAACAAACCTCAAATGATTGAAGCTTTTGGTGGCTGAAATCTCTGTCCTTCAGGGCGTCTTCGGCAAAAGAAAAGAACGATATGGCACCAGACATTTCATAAAAGTAGGAGTGGAGAAGAAAACACACAAACACCCCTGGCTTTGAGCTGTTTGAGATGCTCTTATTCAATAGCAGGTTTGTTGGTTTCGTTTTCCTCTCCACGTTTGATGAGTTGCACGTTTACAAGGCTGAACTTGAACACATAAATGGCTTTTAAAAATGATCTAACTCTTTCTTTATTTCAGAAAATAAGCTTAAATGAACAGAGGGCTGAGGAAAATGTCAGAAATGTAAGCCATATTAGTGTACGATGTAGTCATTCCTTCAAGCGACTGTTTCTCCAATTTCAAGAGTTCGATTCACGATCGAGTGAGGCACAACTGAAACTCGGGGACTTAAGTTAAATAATTCATCAGAGGCTACCAATATTTGATAAAAATTCCATTATTAAAGCTCAGAAAAACTCGATTACCTAATTAAATGTTTTTGGAACAAAAGGATTTCCTCTGCAAGACTTAAAACAGAACTCTCATTCATGTACAAATTTTGCTTGCCGAAAGCATTTAAATGGCTTTCGACACCAGAGAAAAAAATTACAATGAAAGCTTGTGCTGAATTTTATTATCGCCAAATCGCTGAAAAAATGCTCTCTAAAACTCCTGCTATGCATTATTAATCTCGAAAGGTTGATGCAGACCAAGGTTGTTGTTTTGGTCCGTCTCCGAGTGCCGAGTGCCTTTGTCCAACCAGCAGATTCAACTCCTCGCTTAAATAAGCAAATCACCTTAGGCAAAAACTTGAGCTCAAAATTTCGTAGCTCAAAGGAATAATCTTCATCTCCGGAAGAATCATTAAATTTTCCATCTTTTAGGAGAAGAAAAACAGGAATTATTTTTAAAAGAGTGTTAACATCGATTGCCGAGAGAAATTACAAAAAAACTTGCAACGGGCTAATAGATCGAGCTTATTAGCCATTCAGAACGCGCGCTTTGCTAAGGCTATGTTATAATTACTGGCAGTGGCTCTTAATACATTAATGTTTCTGGCTTTTAAAACCACTCTGCACATGCTGCCATCCGGGTTTTGGTTGCTTAAGTGATTATTTTGGAAGCTGCGGTATTTTTTTGCGACAGATCTTCATCTAATACGAGTTGAAAGCGAGCTTGATCTACTGCCATTGTTCCCGTGTTTAGTGAACAGAATGAAGATTTTCACCGGAGGAAATACTGTGCAGTGAAATTTCAGTAGGGATCAAGTTTGCCTCCGTTTTTTAGTTGTCGCGAAGCGATAATCGATGCTGTGAAGGGCTAAACTTCATCTGAAAGTGTCAACATATCCACGAAGAAACTCGTCTGGATTGTTCGCACAAACATTTGTGTCATAGGTTGAAAGTAATCATTACTGTCATCTAAAATATAGTTATTGTTCAAGGGTAAAAATCTCCATTTTCAGGAAAGCCCCAATTTAGAAGTTTGTACACTGTTTCTACGGTGATTAAAACCAAGGCTATAGCTGGTTGTTTTAAACTACAACTTTAAATGTGATTGGTTGACTTAAACTACAACTTTTATTTTGATTGGCTTATCAAACTGTCCGCTAAAAATTTGACAAGTGAATTAGAAGAAGATAGTTTATTTCAAACCAATCACAATTGAGGAAATTATAATTTTTATAATTAAAGAACTTATCGCATTATGTAAGCTGATTTTCGCAAATCCGGCAACCAGTGCAGCCGGTAAAAGTTCCTTTCCGACTGTCCGGAAGCTAAAATCATGGCTCCGTTAGGGATGAACCGGGAACGATTTAGTAACCCGACATTTTTGAACATACACAAAGAAAGAGCATGGCAGGCTTTCCACTATTGTGAGCACAAACAAATTTACCGACCACAACACAGACAGAAAAAGTAACTGATTTTAGCACTTCTCAAGTATGATGTACAGTAACTTTGATATCACTCACTTATAGTATTTTCAGTTCCCCTGGCGTAATCGAGACGTCAGTAGTGATCAAGCCTCAAAACACAAATTAAATATTAAAAGAGCGTTTCTTTTAATCATTGATTTTTCCGAGTGCGCCCTAAACGATACTTTATCAGCTAAATATGGTGATGTTTCGCCGTCAACAACCCAAGTGAGAACAAAATCCTTGATTTGTACCCAGGAAGACGAGTATTTCTCAACCTTTGCAGGCCTTTTCCCACATCACGGAAGCACAGAAAGCCGCAAAACTAGAACAAAAACTTATTTTTTAAATCGGCACTCTTAATCCTCACGGTATCAACGAACGTATTTTATTTAACTTATTCATTCTGTTGTTTTTTTTTTACGTTGCCAGGCACCAACCAATAGCGTGGCTCCATATCTCTGCATATAAACCACACACAACCCACAATTCCTCGATTCGCTCCGACGAAGGGCTAACGCTCGAAACGTCAACTCCCGAATCTCTTTACGGTGAAAAATTTACATTATCAACCCAGTTGACAAAACCAAATTACCTTGTAATACTCCCACCGACGGAGCACTTCGGTTTCTTTAGAAACTTACTCGCTTTATAATGTATTTCTTTGCATACGAGTTCCTCCACTGCGGGTTTAACGTTTGCCGTTTGATGCTGTTCAACAGTTGGTTGCACCGTGCCAAGTTAGTTATTCTTTGAATCCTGACCTAAGTACGCAATATCTTATCGCAGAAATGCTCTCCACTGAATAAATTCTCGCACCAACGTTTTTATAAAAAGAAGCTACTTGTAGTTATGAAGTCTCTTTCACAGTGGGGCCAAACCACCCCTAAAATAGGGGATGTAAACGTGCGTTTTGCAATAGTTTTGTGAAATTTGAAGATTTCTTTACGAAACTTGGCAAGGAGGTATGGGACATCGCCCAATCATTTTGAGTTTAAATGTGACAGAAAATTCCAATTTATGACGTCACAATTAATGACGTCATACAAAACTCGCAAATTCAGTTTACTAATTTGGAAAAGTTTTTGCTTTTGTTCGAAAGGAATCATCAAGACAAGTTAGTGCTGCATGCAAACCGTTTGTCCATGTCACAAAAACTAGCTGAGATATGACTTTTCAAAGTTTGAAGTGAGTTTTCCCAGGAAAGACGTTCCCCCCGTGTGAAATATTTCTAAGTCAGAGTTGTTGTTTTGGTGACACTATTTCCAGTTATGTTGCAGATGAGGTATCCCGGACGATAAGAATAAATGTAACAAAAAATCACGATGGAAGATTTTCTTGTCACTGATAAGGCCGCAAACTGTGTTTGTGACGTCATAAAATATGACGTAATCAATTCTTTAATCTCTTACACTATTTCTAGAAAACAAAAAACTAAGATTCTACACTCATACGATTTTTGGCCACTCTAAGCATTATATCTCAGCAAAATATTAGCTTTCCCAGAAAAGAGTTGAAAAAATTTGCCAAGGGTTTCAATTGCTGAGAAAGAGTATGGCTTGGTAGGTTTCCGGGGTACAACGATTTTTGTTTTAACTCGCCATAACTCACGAAGCTTTTGTCATAGCCAGAAATGGTTTTCGGCATTAAGTTCCTCTCGTCAAGATCTTTCAAACAGCACAATTTTTTCTTTGATAAAAGAAACTTTATATCAAGGATATTTGTGACGTCATGATTTGTGACGTCATCATTTAAGATTCTGTGTCGGTCTTGATGTTGAAACAATCGGGAACACAACGCAAGTTCATATACCAAGTCTGGTGAAGAAATATACAAAGAACACCGAAATAGCCAAAATGACCCATTTTTAGGCCTTTTGGCCCCACCGTGTTTAAGAAAATAGCTCATTTCCCGCTGGAAAGTGCCGGCTCATACAGATTTGCCCATACTCGATGGCAGAAAAAGAAAAAGAAGACAGTTAAAGCCACAAAATTGACGAGCTGTATGAATTTCCGAATGATTCAAGCCGTGATTAAATGTTTTGAAAGATCAACAGTCGAGAGAATTGAGGAGAATTCGAACGACATGTCCCGCTGTTTATTTATACGATAATGCAAATAAATATACATGTCGCGTTCCCGACGTACGTGACAATACGGAACTTAAGCACCGGTCGTTTTAGAGGCAACGGCAACTTTAGCGACCGAAAGAGCCTGGGAAGAGAACAACGTCGTTCCCGCCAAAATATAAACGTTAAGCAGCTAGACGAGTTTTGCGGCAACGACGTCAGTAGCAAACTCTGTTCGCTTTTAATAAAATTAGCTGTGTGAAAGCATGTCATCCCTCAGTGAAATGAGAAACCTGCTTCTTTTTTTGTACGACAGTAAAATCATCAGTGACGAAGTATTTTTGACCTTCTACGAAAGTTATGGTTCCAAGAATCCAGAATTCCCGTACAGCTCCTACCCAAAGTTTGATTTCGACCAGATGGATGAATCCGAGTGTTTAGCGGAGTTCAGAGTGCGGAAACAGGACATAACATTATTGGCAAATGTTCTTCAATTACCAGTCACCATCCGCTGTCCACAATGAACAACGTGTGACCGAACTGAAGGGCTTTGTATGCTTCTGAAGCGCTTCTCGTATCCATGTCGCTATTCAGACATGATTCATCGTTTTGCAAGACCAGTTCCTGAAATAAGTATGATTACCAATACAGTAATGGATCATCTTTTTTTGAGCCATGGTCATCGTATTTCACAATGGAATTTTGATATATTGAGTCCACCGATGCTGCAGGAGTATGCAGATGTTATTCATGCAAAAGGTGCACCTCTCAACAATTGCTTTGGGTTTATTGATGGAACAGTAAGACCAATTTCTCGCCCAGGCCAACACCAAAGAATAGTGTACGATGGCCATAAACGGGTACATTCACTCAAGTTTCAGTCCATCGCTCTACCAAATGGACTTATTGGAAATATGTATAATCCTGTTGGTAAGTTATGTTCACTGGGATGCCATGAATATATAAAGCTGCCACATGTTTCATTAATGTATTAATTTTATTGATCTGTTTTGGTATGCAGAGGGGAGAAAACATGATGCAAGCATGTTGGTAGATTCCAATCTTCTCCAGGAATTGGAAAGAAATGCATTTTCCCCTACTGGCCAGCCCATGAGTGTTTATGGTGATCCTGCCTATCCACTGCGAGTACACTTACAGGCACCATTTCGCCATGGTGTCCTAACACAAGATGATGGAGCAATACAATTTTGACATGAGTTCTGTTAGAGTAACCGTCGAGTGGCTCTTTGGGGACATCATCAACGACTTCAAGTTTTTGGATTTTAAGAAAAATCTGAAAATTGGGATGAGTAGTGTGGGAAAAATGTATCTTGCATGTGCACTTCTTAATAATGCTATTACCTGCCTATATGGAAACAAAACCTCAGAGTTTTTTGCTCTAGACCCTCCTTCACTGCAGTATTATTTTAGATAAATTGTCTCAAATAAACAGAGCAGAAATGGAGGCCATTTTAATTAAACACAAATTTATTAAGTATTTGAATTCTTCTTAGTAGTCAGCACTGTGCAGAGGTCAGACTTGTAACAACAACAATGAATGAACTTGTTTTTTTCGAATTCACAAAACGCAAGTAAATAATAAGACATCAATTTCAATAAATATACCTGTCTTTTTTCTGAAATAAATAAACACTGACTTAACATGTTCATACTTAGGGAAAATGTCATTCTTTCTTCTCAAGAAGCTTTTGGATGACCGACAGAATGGCTTGATTTTTTTGTTGTTGTTGCTGTAAGACACTAACCATCACTTGCTGATTCTGCTCCTGCTCTAGTCTTCTTAGATCCAGCTCTTGTTGTCGCAATTCTCGCTCAGTCTTGACTTTCTCCTGCATGAATTCAACTAGTGGTTCGGTGCGAGCACTCCTCCTTTGGCGCTTCGGTTTCTCCTCGCATTCATCGCCATTCACTGTTGATTTGCGCTTTTTCGTTTCGCTGTATCGCTCTAAAGCTTTCTGCTCTATGTCCTCTGCCTTGCTTTTATCTTCTTTTTGCTCTCTTGACTGAGCATCACCAACTTTGTTTAAGCTCTCTTCTTTCCCGACGAGTTCTTCAAGTAAAACATCTATTTCAGACATGTCGTCCACGGATATTCCACTAGCAGTTTCTTCTTGATGCATCTTAGCCTTATACTTCTTCTGGAGAAGAACCCATCGGTCTCTTACTGCCCTCTTATCTTTGAGATGAAAACTGAGTGTCTTCACTTGATTTAACTTTTCTGTGATCGATTCCCACCTTTCTCCCCTGGCAACACTTCCTTTTTTGAATGAAAACAAAATCGCTCGCCAGGATTTCTCGAAGCAAAATAACATCATGATCTTCAGTCCACAATTTAGCTATTTGACTGACGGTCGAGAAAAAATGTAAACTTATAAAGATGTGCATAAAAATATTTGCTGTTGAAATGTTTGCGAAAGACTCAATAGTTAAGCTTACTTTGGCTTTCCGTGACTTCCATCGGAGGCAGGCGCCGACATTTTTTGCTCAAAGCTACGAGAAATGAAAATAGTTCTACAAAGGTAACAAGCCCAAATTAAAATGTCACAACAACTTTGAGACGAGCTAGTGAAAGAAATATACTCACGTCCCAGAGACAACGCCAAAATGAAGGTTCTCACATTCGCGAGAAACGAAGGCGACTTGACAGAGAACTCCAGAACGCCTACCGGAACAAAAAGTGACTTCCGGTCGCCGTCGCCGTCGCAAAATAGCCTGGTGCTTAAGTTCCCTAATAGAGACCTTAGGGGCCGACCATTTAACTCTTGAAGGCGGGGGGGGGGGGGGGGGGTGGGTGATTTCTGGTCAACAAGATTTTTTTTTTCTAGCAACCTGGTGTGCAGGATATTTTTTCCCTTCTAAATGCTCTGCAGGATATTTTTTTTGCTCTCCTCATTTCTCCGCAGGATTTTTTTTTCCTCAAAAAGGTGTCGTGTTTACATTTACAGAATGTATTTACATTTACATTGTGGCTATTGCAGTAATAGTTCTAATATGGAGCTGCAAAGCCTTAAAATGTTGTAAGCTATACAAAATCATTCTTGTATAGCTACATGTTTTCGGAATGTCATTCTTTAGAATCATTTAATATTACCTATTAAATAACAATATTCTCATGTTATAAAGTGATGCTCCACAGTCAAATTTGAAAATGTTTAGGTAAAATAGCTAAAATAGCAAAAAGCAGTTCAGAAATGCAAAGAGCATGGTAATTACTGCTAGAATCATTAGTTACAATTTAAAAGTGGACTGACATCTCCAAAACAAAGCCTCTGTGTGGAAGCAGAATTAAAGTTAGTTGATGATGGTCTAATTTGAGAAATAGCTCTAGTAATTTTTGCTCAGCCTCTTTACAGTCCACTTCCAAATTGGGTACCTCAAAGTTGAACATAAAAGCAATGTGATGGCGTTCCGAGTTGGGCTGTGTACTGTTCAAGCAGGCCACTTACTGGGCACGGCAGAGGGTGGGGAATTTAAAATTTAGTGATCCAAACTATTTGAAAATGTCAATCATCATAGCCGCTGGGTATGCCTGCACCAGGGTGCCTGCACTCCCCTCATTGGGGCTAGACATTGATAGGTGATAGGTGTATTACTAAAACATCCCAAAAATGTTATATTATATTGTTTTATTGTTATATTGTTATTATATTGTTAAATGTTGTCTTATATTATATAACATTGCAAAAACCTTATAATTTATTTCAATAGAAAATAATTACATGAAACTGGTTCAGTTGAAAAGATTAAAAATGAACAAATTATTTTTTCATTGTCTGATAAAACTTGATTCTTCAAATAGAAAAAAATTTCCTCTATTACTTCTTGTGATAAGCTAAAGAGTTTGGATACAGTGTGAGCCAGCAAGTCAGAAATCCCTGATCCTAATAACCGCAAGCTACCTAAGGAACTGTAGACTAACTGTAGTGCTAACTAGGCTAGCCAATGTGTAATTTAGGCTAACCGTAATAGCTTGCATGACTCCTATGACTTGGAGCCATTTGAACTGTGCAAGCAAGAAATCCCTTATCTCATTTTAAGGGCAAACCGCAAGCTACCTAAGCTAACTGTAGGCCAAACAGTGTGTTGTTTAGGCTAACCGGAGTGTTATTTTAGGCCAATCAATGTGTTATTTGAATAGGCTAAATAGAGTGGCTCGCTGGCTTGCAGATTATCCAGAATGGTTGCAGTTTTGCTGGGATTTTGTAAAGCCCCCCCAGGAATGATGAAACAGCTATGCAACATTTTTTTTCTTGCTTGCAGCAGTGCAAGAATTTTTTTCTATTTCATTTGTGCTGCATGCAATTTTTTTTCTTCCAACAAGCGCTTGCAGGAAATTTTTTTTGAAAATCACCCCCCCCCCCCCCCTCAAGAGTTAAATGGTCGGCTCCTCAAGCACCACGACGGGAGCCACGACGACAGCATACCGGAAGCACATTTTTTGTTCCGGTCATGCGCAGAAACTAAATAACTGATTGCGATCCGGCGTCGTCCACACGTTGACGACACTACATTCACTGTTTTGACGTAGTGTCGACATCGTCGTAGTTCATTGCAAGGTTTTTAGTCCTTTTCTTTTATTTATCGTTTTTTGTCTTACGACACATAAAGAAGTACCTTTCTGGTGTTTGCTGTTAACGTTTTTTGAGGAGAAATTCTACAATGAACATCCCTGGGGCAGGAAAATGCGCTAGCACAAGCCGCTAGTCGGCAAGTTCACAGAAAACTGCAAGCTCGAAGAAATCCACTCTGTAAGATCTATTACATTTGTATCTTCTGTGCTTTAGTTTTCACTGATCCAGTTTACAGTCAAACTAAGTGAAGCGTACCCCTCAAGATTGCACTAATGAACTGATTATTTGAAACTTGAACCCGCTCGTTTCAAGAATGCAATAATGAATTGATTATTCGAATATTGAACTCGCTCGTTCGATCCAATAATACGGCTAACGGGTTCCGTTTTCGAAAAATTAATTCACCTTCGCATTCTAGAAAAGACTAGTAGGTTTGAAACCTACTAGTCGCAACAGTGAATTGATTTTTCGAAAACGGAACGCCATTAACCGTATTCTTGGATCGAGCGAGCGAGTTCAATATTCGAATAATCAATTCATTATTGCATTCTTGAAACGACTAGCGGGTTCAAGTTTCAAATAATCGGCTCATTCATGCAATCTTGAGGGGTACGCTTCACTTAGTTTGACTGTAATCTGCGGTGTCGGAGATCAGGAGTGCCTCAGCAACAGAAGTCACAGAACGAAGAGCATTTTTCTCGACTCAAAATTCAGCTTTAAATTGTACAGGATCCATGGTTTCAAGGTCAAGTTCTTCGTAGTGTTTATATAAACGGGAAGTTAGAGTTCTTTGAAACGTTTTTCTTCAATAAAAGGACGAATTCTTCATCGTCTATTGTTTCCTCGTTTTCAAGGTACTTTCGAAGTGGTATCTTTTCTGAAAACTGGCAGGATTAAGTTGCCGTCGCAGTGTTGGTTAACATGCTTAGGCGAGTGAAACGCGACGCCGGTCTCGCCTCAGCCTTTACGCGGATGTGCCGTCCCCGTCTCGACCTCCCGTCGCGGTGCTAAGGTCTCCAATTGCGTGGTGCAGTACGACGGAGTTCGCCAGTTTAACCAAAGTGAAGCACAGCAGACGACAATAATTAACGTTTATTGAAGATCTGGCTGGACCGCTTGTACATCACTTACGGTAAAGACTATAGAAATCAATAGACGATTGTTGAGTATTAAGAGGCACACGGAAAACAAGCTAAACGGAAAAGAATAGAACTATGAGAAAGGAAAATAGAAAAACCACCTACATCTGATCTCTAACACCGGGCGTGAGAAACTCCAAAGAAAAATATCTCCAATTATTATCCAACTGCACTTCGCAGAGTACAAATAACGCTGAAGACGAGTACAAATATCACGCGGTATTTGTACTCCAGAGGACCGGTTAGACAGGTTTCCTGCCGTTGACCAATCAGTTAGCTGGATTTCCCGCGCCACTTCCGTTCCGCTTCGCATATTTCTACCCTCATTCACGAAATTCGCTCGCACGAACACCATTTTGCCGTGTTGGATAATAAATCTCTAATAAGACGTTTTGTTGTGTAGTATCGCTGATAATTTTTACTCGTTGTTTGTATTTTGACTCGCCCTACGGGCTCGCCAAAATACGGCACAACTCGTAAAAATACTCAGCGATACTACATAACAAAACGTCTAATAGATATATATACTCCGAGTAAAGCGACTCCTAAAGCATGTGATTCCAAAAAAAAAAATGAAACGTGTGCGGCAATATGATATCTACGATGACGAAACACCTAAAGCGGCCAGCCAAGAAACATAAATCAAACATTAACTAAATCAAGGATGGTTGTAACGCAACAGAAGTGACCAGTCTCTAAAGGTCTAGCGTTTATATCTATGTACGTGACAATACACAAATACGGCCATGGCGAAATGAGGAACAAGAAGTTGATAAATAGAAGAAACGACATTACACAAGGATGGCAGCTCTGCAGTTTTTAATATCGTCTTGGAAAAGGAAAGGGAAAAAGAGAAAAAAGTGATTACAACACAGGAAATTGTGTTTGGTCACCCATTCAAGTACTAACCCTACCGAGTAGGGCTTAACTTTGTTGAGCGGACGAAACATGTTGCTGTCCTTGTGGTATTAGTGATTCTACGGCTGAATTAATTTCTAAGAGAAGAAAAAGTATTAAAAAGAGAAAAAAAATTCTCTGATACTTCATGGCTAGGAACAAAAAATAGAGGAATTTGAAAATGAGAACTATACACCGAATGCAAATATGGCGGACCACTCGGTCGTCGCCCGGGACAAGCTACATAAAGCTACATGAAAGCGAGGTAAGTCAGTCTTTGATGTGTTGCTTTGAAGTTGCGGAGCAACTTCAGAATACCCGTCCACCCATTTACATGTGTCGGTATGCTTTGAAGAACGAGGAATATAACAATAGTTGCTATGCTTCCCCAGAAATCTCTTGCTTTGTCGTCGATCTGTTCTGTTTTATTTCGCTGTACCCACGAGTTGCTGTGTTTCTGAATGCAACGAGAAGGGATAGAAATCTTCCAACGTTCTCCTCTAAGGGAAAATAGTGGATCAATGCAATTCGTTGAGACGAAGAAAAGGAGTTCACGATCGCCGCGGGAACTAAAGGTTGTTTGCTACGTTACGGGATAAAAGATCTCAGATAAACCGTTTAAATAACGAGCGTATGTGGTGTCTGGTGGTGTTCCCACAAGATTTTCATGGCCAATACCCTCCCTAAGTTAAAGAACGCTCTTCTTGAATGATATCCTCTGTCTCAAAGGAAGAAGTCATTTGCGTTAGCGTCCACTCGCACGGAATCACACGAAGCAAATACTACGGTGCAATAACCAAGCAAATGAACTTCAGCTGTCCCGTCGTTGAAACCAGTGAAAGCATTGAGCCAAATGACAACAACTTGGAGCTAAATGCGATCACTTACACATTTTCTAAGATCGATTCCAGCCTGAACTTTAACAATTCCTTCGGCGATGAGAATTGTATATTTAGATAGCTTTTACCTAATTTTTTACCTAATTCGTAACGTAGTTTGTCAGTAGGTCCACATCAGCCTCTGGCTGCCTCTAGTTTAACCTACTTTACCAAATAAAGTATGTATGTATGTATGTATGTGTGTATGTATGTATGTATGTATGTATGTATGTATGTATGTATGTATGTATGTATGTATGTATGTATGTATGTATGTATGTATGTATGTATGGATGGATGGATGGATGGATGGATGGATGGATGTATGTATGTATGTATGTATGTATGATCGTGAACTTCTTGCCACCGTCTCTTTGGTTTCCCCTCCGAAGCGAACGAGGAAACTGAAAGAAAGAAAACTTTCTTTGCTGTGGAAGATTCCACTCTCTTTCGGTGGCATTCAGGAACACAAAAACGCGTAGGGAGGGCGAAACAAAGGGACCAAATCGGCAACGAAGCAGGACTTTTTCTGAAAAAGCATTGTGAAAACAAAACATCAAAGGCTGACTAGCCTCGCTTTCATTCGACTCGTCCCGGGCGCCGACCGAGTGGTCCGCCATATTTGCTTTCTGTGTATTATTTGCTTCAGTGATCGGACAAGCGGCACTTTCTTATAATTTCCTCGGTCTCTCAACGAAGATAACTCGGCCTCACGGATGCCGGTCGGCTTTAACTTTAACTTGACCTTCGGATTAAAACCTCAAGTCGATGGCATCAAAAATTGTCATTGTTTAGAAACGAATCATTTTTGAAGTTTAGTGGCTCATAGCCACTTTGATTGTCTTTCCTACCATTTTGCAATCTTATAAAAAATCAAAGCCTCCTTCGAGCTACCTCATGGTGGTAATTATTCTATGAAGTGCCATCATTTGCCTCTCTTTGAACTAAGCAGTGTTCCCTTTGTAAGTTCTTTTAGTTGAAAAGTAAGTTAATAAGCAGCCACTAGTGTAGCATGTTTATATAAATAAGGTCTTAATCTAATAGATATCATGTTTTGACAAGAAACATAAGCCATTAATGAGGAAAGTGTCTAGATTTAAACGTTTATGTATTTATCGTTTATGTTCAACGGTTTAACAGTGTACATGAACAATTAGGAGCATACTGTCCGTAAGATCTGGTTCCTGCAATAGTGTATCTGTCACTCCTGAGAAACGTTCGTCAACTTCACACCAACCATCATTATTATCTTTTTCTCTGTCTGGATTATGAACATTAGCAGTGAAAATATGGGTTTGACAATTTGTGACAATTTCATTAGTTTGCACATCAGCACTGGATGTGTTAGAGTTTTGAACAAATTCACTCCACTCTTCACGGGTGCTTGATTGTGAAGTTATGCCATCTACCCAGGCATTTCGTACTTTTATTCCTTCAGTTTTAAATAATCCACTTGTGTCAATAAGATATTTGGCTGCATCTAATACTTTCTCAGGGTTGTCATTCTAAAACTGATAGTGTTGCTTGTAACCAAGTCGCCTTCTAAGTTTTATTGGAATGGTCTGTGATTCATTTATTGGCCTCAGGGGACTATGAACAGTTGAATTTTCATCAATTGGCACATTGACAATGTTTCCATAAATAGACAATTGAGCACCTCTAGGTAGTTCACAGTATATGAGGTGATATTAGTCGCTCTTTTAGTGATGTCAAATTCAATACATTAGGCTTATAATGAAAACCCATCTTATTGGCTTTAGAACAGCTGGGTAACCTGCCTTTTTTAGACTTGATTTGCAAGTTACGCAGATCCATTTAGTGTCATCGACACCTTTAAAACCAGTAAGACTGGACTCAACAATGTATGGTGAACATGCCTTATATTTGTTTGGATTACATTTCACTACAGAGCACTTGTACCACAATTGGTCACAAGAAGTGCATACATGTACATATTCTGGGCCACATGCAATGTTTTTGAGAAACAAATTTATCATAGAAATTGCATCATAATTGTTTACTTGTGGTTGCAACTCATGACTGCTTCTTGTTAGTTGCGTTACACTTGCCATAACTAAAGCCTTTTGTCTTTTTTGTTACCGACTGTTTGTTTATTCGCCTTATGTGCTGCTGATTCTCGGCATTTCATTTTCTGAAGGACTGTCCCTCAATTTGTCCGACATTTTCTGGTTTAATTTTCTTTTTTTTTAACAGCCTGGTGCTTCTTGTTCCTAGATGTTTGCTATTAATGTTGCTGCCTTGCACTCATTTTTCATTCTCATGTTTTCAAAGTTATCATCAGCTCTTCTGTCTTTCATATATTCTCTCGTGTATTTTTTCTGTAAGCTTTACCTTTTTCACTGTCATTAAGTGGTTTGTTTTCATCTGCAGTTCTTGTTTGTTTGCTGTTGGCTCTTACCTCCATTGTTTTGTTTCTACTATGGAAACATAATAAAATCCATCTAGGTGTCCAGTGTTAACGTTTAGGGCATTTGTAACATTCACTGGTTCAACAATAGTAACTTGAGAAAAAAGTGGGATTTGATTCAGCAATATGAATTGATAAACTATGATACATGTAGCACAACAGCCCGCGTTAATGTTCCTTGACATGACATTCTTTCCAAATAACCTTGCCAAGAATTACACCATTTTGCTAATCCTAGCTCCAGTCCCTTGTGGGGGCAAAGTTTGATCTGTTTAAAGGGTCCTAGTTAGCCACACCTTTGTTTTTGTTTACATACTAGGCTATTATATTTTATTCAGAGCCTGTCGAAACGAAGAAAAATCACTAATACTACTCAAGATAATTAAACATACCTTCAGGAACACAGCCTACAGTAAAACAATAAGGATTCGCGTCACCATGCTAAATCAATAATTTTGATGGCATCGAGAATGGCGGAGGCTGACTAGGGCCCTTTAATGAATTAATGAGGCCATTTTTAGCAGAGTGATCATTTCTTGCCCCACAAGGGAATATGACTAGGAAATGTTTGCATCAGGAAAATGGCCTATGGTTTAGGGTGATTCTCTAAATATTGAATGCCAATACTGCGCAAATAGAAATGACTATTAGGATTTCCATACAGTTGATTAACACAGGCCTAAAAAAGCAATCACTACCTCCTCCAACATCAAGTGGAGTTCTGCCTAACTGAGACAATCTGAATTCTAATAAACAAACAGAATTTGTGGGTGATATAAAGGGTACTGATTTTCAATACTCATTTATAGGACGAGAATTTGACTCCATACATCCACTCAATGATATGATTCTCCTCGAAAGCTGTTAAGCTTTCATTTGGAGCTGCCTTAATTTTCTGATAATATTACAATGTACCTTCAGCAATCATACAAAACAAATGCTAGTTCTTATTCCTTGGAGTCCTTGTTCAAAAGATACGCAAGCTTAAAGTTAATGACACACGTCTTTGAGAAAAAAAATGAGCTTTAAACTTCTATATCACTCTAAGAAATAACAACAATGGTATCCACACAACATAGCCTTCAGCTTTGATGACTTTGGGACATAATTCTTTATATATAATTTCACTGATTTTTTCCATAAGGAAGTCTGGTAACCATTTTGTAAGAAATTCTGGAGGGTTCTCTATCACGTCTTATTCTGAGGATGGGAAGCAATAGTAGCTCTAGCATTCCGTTTTATGTGCGTTTCTGTACTCAGTCTGGCAATTACTTGACAACTGAACTGCTATTTTATTTTGATTTTCCCGTTTCTCTCCAATAAATGCATTTACAAACTGGCCGGGTATTTTAGGATTTAATACCTTCGATAATCATTTGCTCCTTGGCATTCTGAACTTTCAGTTCTTTCTCAGTGAATTTCAGATGGCATTCAGGAAACAGATCATCTCTCTGGCATTTGTTTGTTGTTTGGTATTTTATATTTGTTACGGTATTTGCTTTTTGTCGTACATTTTTTGTTTGGCAGTTTGGGTCAATCTCTATGCTATCTCGCTTTCCCCGTTTGTGGTATGTCCCAGCGAGAGGAGAACTCAACAAAAGCTCTTCTCCAGTGGAGGGTTTCGATAATGCTTCTGTCCCTGAATATAGTAGAAACTTATTATGAGCATTTTCTGTCCAAACTACGTCCATGGCCCTGACACTTCGACACACTGACAGATTGGAGCCAACTCTGCAAAGACACTATCAGCTCAATACAAAATCTCGAGCGACAGCATTTGAAAACCGTGTGACATTAAATCCGAATAGCTTGCGAGCGAATTTCAAATTATTAAAAGCGTATTTAATTCTAGATCATACGTCCTGCGAGTTTTTTTACAAAACTACAAATGAAAATGAAGTAGGAGGACGCCTTACCTTTTTCCCCAGACCGTTCATTCCGAATAGTTCATATATAGCATTGTAATTCTTGCAACTTTGCAGCGGCTGATCGTCCTCCAAATGTATCTTGAAGACATCGTCCTTTTAAGACTTTAAAACCCATTTCTTTCCACTCGAGAATTCTTGAGCACATTTCCTGTTCGTTCTTGAGGCCTTCAAAAGTGTATTTTGATGCAAGATGGAGTGAAAGGAATGAAAACCCGCCTTTACAATTTTTAGCATTGGACTCGACACGACAGACGCCATTTTGTAAACATGTACTATCACCTTTGTCCCAGCCCCTCCCCCTCACATATATGAACATATGACAATGGCTCGACTTTGTGGACAAAACCAAGCCTAGTAGGGGAGACAGGGGGAAACGTGTTTAATTCACGCTTAATGTGGCTTTAATGCATAAATTAATTGTTTACGGGAATGGAGTGACAAATCCACCCATCACTAAACCTCATGGTACGAAATACATACCATGAGGTAAAAATAGGTTGCTGCACTTATTGATTCTGTGTACCACTGTGGATTAAATTACTCTCTTCCTCGGCATTTTTATTCTTCCGAATTGAATAACTCTGGAACAGGACAGGTACGTCTTCTTCGGTTAGAAGCAGAAAAGTTCAAAACACATTTGAGATTTGATTTTCTTGCATACCAATTTAATGCCTAATACTTTTCTTGTATATTAGCTTCCAGCGTTCACAAATGTATAATTCTCTATTGACGCACGCTTTTACAAGAATGTTTTTGAAGACGTTCAAAAAAATCGCTGCACGTGTATTGTCGGGTATAAAACACCCCTGCTTGTTTTTCAAACATCGCTTTAAGCACTCTCCACGGTGTGAAGTTTTTATTTAAAATTCATAGATACTGAGATTTTTCATGACTGACGTATTTCAAAGGTTGGAAGCTATTTACGGGTAATAGCAAGAAACGGCGCCAAATCCAGAACTTGGTGCTATATTCAGTCTATGTTAGCAACTATATATTTCTTTTTTTTTTTTTTTTTTTCATACACTAATTTACCGACAGAAAGACTTTACTTTCAAAAGAGAGACAAAAATAATTAATACTTCTAAAAAATTGATTTATAAATAAGATCGCGACCTTGCAAATGCCTACATTTACAATACTTAAAAAGGAAATGTGTCAACCCCGGTTTAAAAATAACCAATGTGAAAATCTCATTTAAAAAAAAAAGCAAAATACCGTAGTTCTTATAAAATAATTGTATAAAAAAGTTACCCCGTTAATCTTTATCAGTACTGCTAAACAAGACACGGGGTATTTTCCACAGCCGGTTTGCTGTTGGTGTTACTTTTGCAACTAATTAACTGTTTTAATTGTAACTAAAAATTGTCTACCCTGGATAACTGCTCCACTAAATAACACTGCCGGTTGCAAACTCAGTGAATATTTCAATTTTTACAGAAAGGTACTGGCGCCAAGAGTGTAGACATGGCAACAATATAGAAACTGTTTATCTGTTTCTCTTGAATTGTGATATACATTTCTGTTGCTAAGTTAGGAAAACACTGCTGCAATATTCTAGAGATGTTCCTTATTCAGTGTTTCACTTTCGTTATTTGCATAATACAAAAACGTAAATATCGGAAAGAAAAATATATTTGAAAATTAAAAAAACGCCATTCCTATATACTTAAAAAGCCTGTCAAACAAGCAGAATTTTTTTTTTACTTCGTAGGCACACTTAATTAAGGAACCGGTCATTATTTGTCGTCTGAGGGGGCATGATTTTAGGATGGAATCATTGGATTTTTAGGATGATAGAAGAAGGGTTCAATCATAACTGAGAGCCCAAAATCTGAGGATGACTAAATTTAACATGCTCTAAAAGACTTGGTAGAAGGCTATTAAGCACTCTACCTAAAAATTAACTTTGCATTTAGGGGTAGTTGGCTGTTGGAATGTCAGCTGACATCAGTCACAGGGTTCTTAGTACAACGGCGGAATTCCACTCACTGTAAAATCAAATGTAGCCACCTGTTCCGGCCTTAACACTTTGTACACATATAGC